>MU747455.1:80010-149293 GCA_026770625.1 Nicotiana glauca | reverse complement strand
CCCCCCCCCCCCATTTAACCAAATGACCCCGTTTTGCATTAATGAATTAATCACAGCCGTTGGATTCCAATCATCCAACGACTCATGTTAATCATCCTATTTTAATATACCTAAATCCCTCAAAACCCCCCAAACCCAACCATTCCCATTTCATTTCCCCCTAGCCCTGTTACTCATCTCTTCATAGACGAAACATAACGCCGCCACAAACCACCACCCTCTGCCCACCGGAAATCGCCTCACGGCAGTTCCGGTGGTCCAAACAACCCCATGTTTACACCATAGGCTCCTCTCAACCTCCCCGTTCCAAATCTCCACACACCTCTTCTCGTATCCCTCTAGAACGCTTCGAATTTTAGATCGAAAATCTGAGTAAAAAACCCTAGCTGCCGAACCACCACCAAACTGACACCATAGAACCCCCTTCACCTCCTCTTCCTCAATCTCTACTCAGTTCCCTTCAAAAATCTCTGGAACTTCTCAAATTTTTGATTTGAAAAGGATGAACCCTAGCGCCGCCCTGATATTCTCCGGTGGCGCCGCCGCCACCGTTCAACCCCAAAATCACACCCCTGAACCTCCTTGACCCCTCATCCCTAATCCACCATTATTTTCCATCGAACCCCCCTCAAATTGTTCGAATTTTGAATCAGAGAACATAGCCCTAATTCCGCAATTTTAAATTCAACGGGTCTGTGAGGATTTTGGACTATATTGGACCTTAGTCGTGTGTTTTCACACGGAAAACACCAGATTAAGGTCTAATAAGGTCAAAATCGAAGAATTTCCTCAAGAGTTTCAAGTCCAATCGGAGCCCACGGGTATTTCTTCTTCAGTTCTTTTCTCTTAAATTTTCTTTACTTTTCTTTTCGATTTTTACCTTGCATTATCATATGTTTCACCCTTTTCTTTTAAAGTCTTTTATTTCACCAGTTTCATAATTGCTCTTGGTATACATGTTAGTCTTCTTTTCTTTAATTAGTATCAATAATCTGTTAATAAGTTAGTTTAAATTTTATTAAGCGTTTACTTGCATTAATGGGAATTAGTAAAAATAGTTGCCCGAATTGCTTTTGTTTCTGCTTGTTTCATTTTTCAAAACTTGGCTTGATTGTGTTTTAGGCTTAAGGTGTATACCTTTAGGTCCAGTTTTGGTCTTAGTTGCCTAAGGGTTCCGACCTTAGACAATTCGACCCATAACTCATTTGGGTCTTGGGTCAATTTGACCCAGTCAAGATTCAGGGTATTAACAGGGAATTTTCAAAGGGTAGTTTGGGGAATGGTTTAATCAGATATTTACCTAATTAGGAAGATTACATAATGGTAGGGTTGAGTATTGGCACTACTGGATTTAGATAACAGCACTAGCTAAGTGAAATTTTCAAAAATGAAAAGATAATTAGTAGTGAAAACTGCAATAATGTTTATTTTCAGGACTAAAATAGACACTCACTGATATAAAAAAGAGAGGAATACCCATAGATAGGGAGGAGAATCTGAAAAAGGGAGAGAACTGAACACATAGAGTCTTAAGAGATAGAATTGAAAGTGCAAGAAAACTGAAAATTGATAGGAAAATAGTCTGAGAAATAATTGGGAGAACATAGAGAGATAGAGGTCTAAGAGTTAAAAAATACAGAAAAAAGAGCTAAGAAAAATCCTGAAGGTCTAGACAACTAGAAACTAAAGGAAAACACTATTTTATTGAGTTTTTCTAGAAATTTTATGAAATCTTCCTGGTGCTGAAATAAGTCCTGATTAGCTAACATTAGAAATTAATTGAAATCAAGCTTGGTTGAGGTTTCCTAGTCCATCGTTTGGATTGAAATTGTGTTATGGGATGTTTTACCTCACTTCCTAGGTTTGAAAATTTGATTTTTAATTGCTGATTGGTTCTGCTGTCTTGTTACTGCTGCTCGACCTTTGATTGCCTTGCTGTTGTTTTCCTCATATTTTTAGGTACTTATTCTCAATTCTACAAATGTAACTCTCCATTTGAAGATGCAATAGGAGCTGAAGCATGAACACAAAATTTTTGTTTAATTTTAGTTCTTCATAATGTTTGCGCATTCAATTCTATGAACTATTGTAGAACTAATTAGATTCCTAAGTTTGTATTTGCCTAAGGACTGCTAAAGCAGTGCTGCAATGGATGTCTAAGCATGCTTGTTATTTTTCAGTATTTCGTACTCTTAAAATGTATTGATGTCATTCTAACTAAGGCTAATAGATAAGTAGTTGTGCGATTGTATGGTTTGGAAGTCATGTTGCATATTCTATACTCATGTTTGCATTTGTGCATGTGGAGAAACATATCCGTAGCTTTACATCCATGCTGTGCTGCTAAGTTGCTGTAGTTAACCTTAAATGTGTAATCAGGTTGGTATTATAGAGGATTGCCATGTCAAACATAACAGATTTGCTACTGGTTTGGACTTGATTTCGAGTATGATTTTCTGTATTTGAGCCTGGATACACCTGTGCTGTCAAGTTCATACTGGGGTTGGTCTTGTGTTTAGTATACCCAAAGCCATTTGTGCACAGAATTGGGATTGGGTTTGTTGACTTCAGGAACATTTTTGCTTATGTTTTGGCCTGTTTATATGTCATTTTGGTAGACTGAAATCGTGAGACTGTTAAAAATGATAACATGAGATTAGAATTCAGTTTGAAGTTTGTATTTAATTAACAATACCATTGGTTTTAAAGTCAGTTTGGATGATCGTTATATGACTGAATGTGTAACAGGATCTAGCATTGAACGTTTTTTTTTTATTTTTCTTCTTTGTTGAATCTCGTTGGTTGTTAGCTTTAGGGACTTAATATTGAGTCCGCCCCTTAGACACATTAAGAAGCTGAAATTGGGCTCATCCTTGGGCCCAAAATTGGACAGTCTTTTACAAATGGGTCTTGAAGTATTTTCTCTTCCTTGGGCCAAGTCTTCGCTTCCATCCTTTTAAAATGTTATTTCTTTCTTATTGGACTGCCAGTTCACTGGTGCTGGGCCTAGCCCCTGTGCTTAAAAATAATTAATTCTCCCCATGAAAACCTTAATTATAACTTTATCTATAGTTAATTATTTAAGTCCTTTAATTAGAATGAAGATGAACCATAATAGACAATAATAGTTCATGACCCTCCGGGCTTTAGTTAGGACATCCTTTAAAGTAGATTGAGGTGCGCCGTGCCAAACAAAAATAAAAATTGCATAGCCCTCGTTTAATTAATTTTGTATTGATCCTTAGAATTCGAGGCGTGCCATTTAACAAATTCCATGGCCATCGCAAAGTGCAAACGCGTAGTTACTTTAGGCGCGGATTTTAAATAATCTATTTTTCTAAATTTGGGTGTACATTTATGTGACCCAAATCTAAATCTCAATGATATTAAAATATGACAAAAACCACGGGTGCATTTATGTGACATGGTTCGAGACGTGTTTTAATAACGTTACAATTTTTTTTCTAAAAAATAAACAAAAGCGGTTAAAACTTAAAACTGCACATAGGTTAATAAAAAATTTTAAAATTTAATAATTAGGCCATTTATAACAGTTGAGCAACCGTGCTAGAACCACAGAACTCGGGAATGCCAAACACCTTCTCCCGGGTTAGCAGAATTCCTTACCCGGATTTCTGGTTCGCGGACTGTAAAACAGAGTCAATCTTTTCCTCGATTCGGGATTCGAACCGGTGACTTGGGACACCATAAATATCCCAAGTGGCGATTCTGAATTCTTTAAATAAATAAATCCCGTTTCGAATAATGTCACTTAGAGTGGAAAAACTCGCTTATATACCCTTTCGGGGTGTAGGTAAAAAGGAGGTGTAACAGCTCTAGCGACTTTGTTGGGGAACTTAACCCAGAACCGCTGGTTCAGGGTTAGAAATTCGAGCTTGGAATAATTATTTATTTGGCTTTATTTATTATCTGATTTTATTTACATGATTGGGCCTAATGTGCTAAGTGTTACTTTTTACTGCTTTGATATTGCTGAATTGTATATAAACTCTTACGGAACCGTTCTTCTCTCTGAGTCTTCTGAATTTATGGTGCACACGTGTGCGTGACCCACTTTTCTGTTAGAAGTCATACCAATTAGAACGATGTTGGGTCAAGTAACTAGGCTGGGTAGGCTTTCGTGCTCCTGGTACGTTACCCCCGCTTCGATTTGAGCTGTCTGCTCGGGTAAGCCAGGTCTAGAACAATAAACCCACGGTTTTAAACCTAGAATAACAAAGCCTCATATAGGATCCCTAGTAGGAAAGTTTGTCTGCATCACGTGCATTTGACCTTGGAGACTCAACACATGGGTTGGGTCTGTCTAGGACAGGTGCACCCAAAATGAAAAGACCATCCTGATGCATCTTGCTTGCTACTTGCGCATTTATTTGCTTCGCATTTGCATGTTGACCGGCTTTTGAATAATGAGAGGAGAATTAAAAAAAATCTGTGAGGGAAATAATCACTCATTTTTTGTGAATAATCAGTGGCCAAAAAAAAAGATAGCAAACCTGTGCCAAAATTTTCTGTCTTCCTTTAAAAAAAATTAAAAATAGTTGGTCCGGCAGAACTAGGTAAGTTTGATTCTCACCGGTGCGGGATACGTAGGCAACCCACATCGGGTTCAACTATTTTTGAAAATAAAAATAAAAAATATAAATAATAAAAATTAGGGGGTACATAAATATCACAGTTTTGCCATAAGTAAGGTGATGCTATTCTTGTCAAAAATAGTCGAATGTCCCCAAAAGGATGCCGGAAGGCCGTTTTTGCGAGAACAACCACCTTAGGTCATTTCTCAAAAATTTTGGCCTGTTAGCAAACACATCCTTTAAATCTTCTTGGAAGTGTTGAAAGACTGTATTGACAAAATCGGATATTTTTATGAAATTTTTTGAGAAATAGTAATGATTTAAAAAAAAATATGTATTTGTCAGTCAGAGTCTGTTAGTAAGGTAAGGTTTAGCCCGATTGGTGTTGCCTTGGTCATATGCCTTTGAAAAAATACCCACACGACTATGAGATTATATGCCCTCGTGAGACTTTGCCGGCAACTACACCATGAATCCTCTACATGAGGCTGTCATCATAAGGCAATGTGAGGCGCAGAAGAGTGATTATATAGCCAAGGCATATGGGTAATAATATCGGTACTATTGTCCCCCTTATTTTTACTTTTACCAATTGTTGTATTTTTTCTTTTCTTTTATTAATTAAAAAACTAGCCCTAGGCGCTTGCCTAGCGGTTTGCCAAAAAAAAAAAGAGTCTGTTAGTCTATTTTTAGGTTGTATTGTCATCTTGATGTTAGAATCTTTTAGAGTCCGTTAATATTGTAATAAAATTTATCGTTGTAATAAACACATTTTTCTTTTATGGAAAATTTCAAAAAAAAATTATTAGTCATTTTGCACTTATCCGTCAGAACTACGCTCGGTTTGATTCATGCGGGGTCATGATACATAGGAATATCCATAGGATTCTACCACAACTAAAAGAAAGAAAAAAAAAATAAAATAAAAGGCTTGAGTGACAATAAAAGAAGAGGTCATGATTAGGAAAAGTTGGGATTACACAAGCAACCAAGCAAATGCATAATAGAAATGGTAAACTGCTTAGGTGCATTGCATCCCTAATGTGCGTTTACCTATCTGTTAAAATCCCTAACGTTAACAAGATGCCCCCATTTTGTTCATTTTCAATATTCAAAAAGGTGGTTGGTTTGTGGTTCCCGAAGTAGTAACTCCTCTCCACAACATAAAAGCCAAAAGGCAATGGCGGATACCAACAAAATTGGGTTGGTTGATACCGGTGCCCAAAAGTAGTTGGCTGAATAGGACACTGGCTTGGCTGATGAGGCAAAGATGTTAAGAAAACACATGGCTGACATGTATCAGGCTTGGATGACTGGGAAGGCACCACCCTCGCTACGACCTAGCTTCCTAGATGCCGCCCTTACCCAAGCTCTAAGCGCAATGCCAGATAATCCTCCATACTCTCCAGATCCACCCGCTTATCTCCATGCTCATGATTCCCAATATTACCCCTCAGAGGTTGCCCACAAGGTTCCCTATTCATACAAACAAGATCTGCGGGATAAGCCACATGTCGAAAATGAAAGGTTCACAGGAAGAGAAGGGAAATATGGGATACCCAGGAAGCTGAAAGGCATAGAACAATCCTCAAAGAACAAGCAAGGAATGGGAGACCAGGATACCATGGCTTACAAAGAATTGTCTGTGTCCTCTGACGTTCGCCTTCCCACGAGGTTTAAAGTACCAAAGTTCAACTTGAATGGTGAATGTGGAGATCCGGTAGCCCATCTGAGGGATTATTGCAGTGAAATGAGAAATGTTGGCAAGAAAGATGATTTGTTAATGGCGTATTTCAGTGAGAGCTTGACTGGGGTAGCTTTGGAATGGTATAATCGTCAAGATGTCGGTAAGTGGCATACATGGGATGACATGGCTCAAGATTTTGTGCGACACTTTCAAAACAATACAGACATTGTCCCAGACTACTCCTCCATATCTCACATGGAAAAGAAACCTAAAGAAAGTTTTAGGAAATTTTGGCTGAGATAGAACGAACAAGTTGCTCAGAATAATCCTCCCATGGACAGAGAAGATGTTGTTGAGCCCCGCCGACGACAAGGTCTAGTGGCCGTTCTTTCTAAACGCTCTCAACCTCCATATCGACCCCGTGGATATCCTTTTAATCCCCCCGACTGCTATTTCTCTCCACAGAACCCCCGAAATCGTACATCACTTCCCCGATATCCCGTTCACAATGCACCACCATATGCTCCATATCCGCGATGGCCCGTACCGCTTCCACAAATGTCTTATTCGCCTCCTCAAGCATATCAGCCACCTGCCCGTAAAAGGTTCCAACCGAGACCAGAGTATAAAATAAAAAGACTACTGAAAAAAGAGAATGCTTTCGGAGAATCTTATACAAGTTTGTTTGAAAAGTTAAAGCATTCCGGCCTGATTGAGCTGCTCCTCGGTTATACTCAGACCCATATGAAATAGTCTTTGATCCTACTGCACGATGCATGTACCACTTTAATGTCCAAGGACATAGCATTGAGAATTGTCATTCTTTGAAAAAGGATATAGAAAGAATGATTCACGAAGGGGTATTCGTGATCAATGACAGTGGCTGGGAGCATGCGAATCCTCTTGGGAACGTGCTGATCAAAGCTGATGATATTAAAGTGGGTAGTGGTCTTGGCAATATTGATGCGGAACTCAGTGGCTAAGATGCCAAGCGTGGTAATTGGAAAGATATTCCTTTCTTGGCTAGCCAGGAAGGAGTCTTGGTAGTTCGCTCTAATTTTTCTTCAAGTTTGTCTGGATTATTCCAAGGTTATAATCCAGAGTGCAAACCTTGTTATCTTGTATCTTCTAATAAAATGAAACTTCTCTTCTTCATTATTCCTGATATTTTATCTTGTTTTTCTTATTTTCTTTTCTGTACAATTCTTTTTATGCTGGTTCTAATGACATGGCATGCATGAGGAATCCTCAGCCCAGTCTAAAAAATCAATCTAAATCCGGAATAATAGTACAAGAAGTTCACGGCTTGTGAGGTTAAGTACACTCACCTTGAGAGGACCTGTTGTGCCCTAACTTGGGTTGCACAAAAGTTGAAACATTATCTGGCATCCCACACTATTCACCTCATTTCACGCTTGGATCCGTTGAAGTATATTTTTCAAAAGCCTATGCCCATAGGGAGACTTGCAAAGTGGTAGATATTACTCATAGAGTTTGACATCGTCTTTGTGCCGAGGACTGCAATGAAAGCCCAGGCACTGGCCGATCACTTGTCCGAGAACCCGATAGATGAAGTATACGAGCCATTGAGAACTTATTTTCTTGATGAAAAGGTAATGCATATTGATGAGCTGGAACTGACTGAGAAACCAGGTTGGAAACTTTTCTTTGATGGGACTGCAAACATGAAAGGAGTTGGAATAGGGGCTGTGCTTATTTCTGAAATAGGGCATCACTATACTGTTATGGCTCAGCTTCATTTTTATTGTACCAACAACATGGCTGAGTACGAGGCATGCATTTTGGGTTTAAGGTTAGCTGCAGACATGGATGCCCCGGAAGTTTTGGTCTTGGGAGACTCGGACCTTCTGGTGCATCAAATTCAAGGAGAATGGGAAACACGAGATTTGAAGCTCATACCATACCGACAATGTTTGCATGATCTTTGTCAGTGGTTTCGATCCGTGGAGTTCAAACATATTCCAAGAATCCATAATGAGGTTGCTGATGCTTTGGCTACCTTAGCAGCAATGTTGCACCATCTGGATAAAGCTTATGTTGACCCTTTGCATATTCAAGTCCACGATCAGCATGCTTACTGTAACATGGTAGAAGAAGAACTTGATGGCGAACCATGGTTCCACGACATTAAGGAGTACATCAGAATGGGGATGTAACCGGTGTAGGCTACGGTAGATCAAAAGAGAACAATTCGACGGATGGCAAATGGATTTTTCTTCAGTGGAGTAGTTTTGTACAATAGAGCACCGGACCTTGGATTGCTGAGATGAATAGATGCTAGACAAGCCACGACGGTCATGATAGAAGTACATTTAGGAGTATGCGGACCACATATGAGCGGATATGTATTAGCGAAGAAGATCCTTCGAGCAGGGTATTATTGGCTCACCAATGGAGCAAGATTGTATCAGCTTTGTGCGTAAATGTCATCAATGCCAGATACACAGCGATTTGATTCATTCTTCGCCATCAGAATTGCACACAATGTCAGCACCATGGCCTTTCGTTGCTTGGGGCATGGATGACATTGGAACCATCGATCTAGTAGCATCCAATGAACACAAGTTCATTTTGGTAGCCATTGATTACTTTACCAAGTGGGTTGAGGCTAAAACTTTCAAGTCTGTAACCAAGAAGGCAGTGGTTGATTTTGTTCATTTAAACATTATATGTCGATTTGGGATACCAAAGGTAATCATCACAGATAATGGTGCTAATCTTAACAGCAACTTGATGAAAGAAGTATGTCACCAATTCAAGATTACACATCGCAACTCCATCACATATCATCCCAAGGCGAATGGAGCAGTCGAGGCAGCCAACAAAAACATAAAGAAGATATTGAGGAAAATGGTAGAAGGTTCCAGGCAATGGCATGAAAAGTTACCATTTGCACTGTTGGGTTATCGCACTACTGTTCGTACTTCAGTAGGTGCAACTCCTTATTTGTTGGTATATGACATTGAAGCAGTGATACCTGCGGAAGTCAAAATTTCATCCCTCCGGATTGTCGCCGAGGCTGAGATTGATGATGATGAGTGGGTCAAAACCCGTTTGGAGCAGTTGAGTTTGATTGATGAAAAAAGGTTGGAAGCAGTATGTCATGGCCACTTGTATCAGAAGAGAATGGCAAGAGCATATAACAAGAAGGTGCATCCCCAAAAGTTTGAAGTGGGATAGCAAGTGCTGAAACATATCCTTCCCCATCAAGCTGAAGCAAAAGGCAAGTTCACCCCGAATTGGCAAGGACCGTTCATTATGACCAGAGTATTGTCCAATAGTGCTTTATGTTTAACATATATCGAAGGAAAATGCATAGATATGGCTATCAATTCCGATGCAGTCAAGAAATATTATGTATGATTTCTTTGATATAATTATTGATTGTTTGTACTTGCCATTATTTCGAAGGTTGGAATGACGAAGGCATTATTTCATACCCCTCTTTTGGAATCAGTAACCAGAAAGAAAGGAAAAAGAAAAGAAAAGAAAGAAAGAAAAAAGAAAGAAAAAAGAAAGAAAAAAGAAAAAAAAACAACACAGAAAAGAAAAATAATAATAAGTAAAGAGGAAAACTATAACAACAAGGAAAATCAGGTGAACTACGTTTGACCTGATTCCTGTAAAGTATATGTAGGCAGCCTCACGGCCCGGTCATAGTGAAACAAAAATTAAAAAGATCCCCAATCAAGAAACTGGGGTAGAAGTTGTGATTATGAAAGAAATCTGATTCCAAAAGTTGTAATTTTAACCCATCAAAATTATTTTGAGCCTTTTTGATACCCTTTTCTTTTTTACCATACCCAAGAACCCACATTGATGTCCAAAGAAAGACCTCCCGATCAGTCTTCGAGAGATGCCAAGTCAAGCAATTCAATGGCAACACTCCGGTTTAAGCAAGAAAAATAAAAAATGAGAGAGTCTTATTGGTGAAAACCTTCAAGGGCACTGTAAGGCGACGAAATCTGAGAGAAATCCAAAAATAAGAGAGTCTTATTGGTGAAAAACTTCACGGGCAACATAAGGTGACAAGGAATTAAGGAAGGAACAAATGAGATAAATATGACGGTAAAAATCCTTCAGGGCATTGCAAGTTGAACAAGGCTAATGATTTAGCGAAGAATTGGGTTATGGAAACCTTGAGGCGCAAAATAAGACAATTGGAAAATTGATTGATTTAATAGACTGGGTTGAGTAATTCGAAATGCACAACATGATAATTGGGATCGGTTATCCCATTCAGATAAATCCTTTTCTTTTCACAAACGGTCTTCTAAAGGAAGATTTTATTTTTTATTTTCTATCTTTTGAAATCATCGCATTTCCTCTCTTTTGGCTAAGGCTTTTTCAATAATAGTTTTTTTTTAACAAATAAGAAGGATTTTCAGAGTTTACTACTAGTTTCCACTATGGTTCAGCGAAATGCGGCTAGAACATGCCGGAGATGGTGTGATGGAACTTAAAGTCATCATTAAAAGTTCAATTGGTGAAATGGTTTAAAGATTTCAGGAGAAGTATGTGGGGACAAATAAGGATGTTAGAAGTGAAAAAACAATCGGGAATTTTGTGGCTAAGGAGTAATCAGAAGGTCGAAAATTCTTGACCAAGATCAAGGCAGTCGGACAAAATAGAACATGGAAAGGAGAAAGGGGAAAACCATCCCCAGAAAGAGTATCACAACCAATCATCACACTCTGAACTGACCAAATTTTTCTTTGATTTGAAATAGGGGCAGGAAATGTTGTTGATGGCGGAGAAATTTTCTGCGAGGAAAGAGTAAGTACCAAACGGGTTTGATCACATAAATTCTCAGGATCCTCCTGGAAAATGGGACTTAGTTAAATACAATCAAGATCTAGCATAAGTCTTACGCCAAAAGGAATATAAGTCAGAGTTTGCATGTTTGAGATAGGTTTCAAGGAGAAGTTTTCAGGACCTTCCTGGATAATGGGATGCAGTTTTAAGATTGTCTTAGATAGTAAAATTCAACAGAAGTCACACCTTTAGGAAAATATAAAACTATCATTGGGATCTAGCTTACAAATTTTTAGAGATATTTGGTAACATGATTCAATCAACACTCATGGATGCGCCCAGCTATCAAACTGGGGCAGACAATTTTCTTTCATTTTGTCTATTTTGTTGAAGTCAGGTACCCATCTGAAGAACAGGGAAGAAAACACGGGTTTTAGGATAAAAGTAATAGTTGAAGTTTTTGGAAGTCAGGCGTCCACCTGGAGAACAAGGAACAATAGTTGAAGTTTATGGAAGTCAGGCATCCACCTGGAGAACAAGGAACAATAGTTGAAATTTTTGGAAGTCAGGCATCCACCTGGAGAACAAGGAACAATAGTTAAAGTTTTGAAATCAGGCGCCCACCTGGAGAGCAAGGGAATACAGTTCAAGTTTAGGAATATCGTTGAAGTTTTGAAGTCAGGCGCCCACCTGGAGAGCAAGGGAATACCGTTGAAGTTTTGAAGTCAGGCGCCCACCTGGAGAGCAATGGAATACAGTTCAAGTTTAGGAAATATAGTTGAAGTTTTGAAATTAGGCGCCCACCTGGAGAGCAAGGGAATACAGTTCAAGTTTAGGAAATATAGTTGAAGTTTTGAAATCAGGCGCCCACCTAAAGAGCAAGGGAATACAGTTCAAGTTTAGGAATACCGTTGAAGTTTTGAAGTGAGGTGCCCACTTGGAGAGAAAGGGAATACCATTGAAGTTTTGGAAATACAGTTAAAGTTTTGAAGTCAGGTACCCACCTGGAGAGCAAGGGAATACAGTTGAAGTTTTGGAAATACAGTTGAAGTTTTAATGTCAGGCGCTCACCTGGAGAGCAAGGGAATACCGTTGAAATTTTGAAGTCATGCGCTCACTTGGAGAGCAAGGGAATATAGTTCAGGTTTTGGAAATGCAGTCGAAGTTTTGAAGTCAGGTGCCCACATAGAGAGCAAGGGAATACAGTTAAAGTTTTGAAATTAGGCGCTCACCTGGAGAGCAAGTGAATACCATTGAAGTTTTGAAGTCAGGCACCTACCTGGAGAGCAAGGGAATACAATTCAAGTTTTGGAAGTCAGATGCCTATTTGAAGAACAGGAAAGGACAATACTAATTTCATATAGGGAAGAAAATCAAGTATAGGTAATCAGGAGCCCACCTGTAGAACAAAGCAAATCAAGAGTCGGTAATTAGGAGCCCACCTGAAGAACAAAGCAAATCAAAAGTCGGTAATTAGGAGCCCACCTGGAGAACAAAATAAATCAAGAGTTGGTAATCAGGAGCCCACCTGTAGAAGATGGGAGAACACCTCAGAATAAAGTACAAGTCAACAAGACAACGGTCGCAGAACAAGTTTGAGAATAAGTCTTTGTAATTCATAGACCATAGCTTAGTCTAGCTTCTTTATTTTTTTTGGCATGATGTAATCAGGAGGTCAGTAAGCAGTAGCAGTAGCAGCAGCAATAGTAAAATCACAGCTTCACAATAGTCCCAGCTACCGAAACTTCCCGAACTACATTGACCTGATTCCTTTATAGCCAAGGATATGTAGGAAACCTTTGAAGCAGAGGTTCGGTCAAGTCTTTCAAAAATGCTTCACACGGAGTATTCATACGGGCAAAAATCGCTTGTGTCCGCTCACTTTATCTTTGCACGAAAACTCTTCGTGTTTCCGGACAAAGAGGGGCAGCTATGAGCACGTGATTTTTGCCTCACATGAATTACTCCCATAAAATCAAAACAAAACAATTATTTGTTTTATTGTTTGAAGTCTTGTGGAATTTGGTGATATTTTCTGTTATTATTTGTTTGTGCCTGCGTATTTTATTTAATTAATGAAAAATACAAAGTATATTGCATTTGCATTTGGAATTTAATTTTATATTTTTTTAGATTAATTAAGAAAATTGTTGGTTTACAAAAATGAAAAATCACAAAAATAACGTACTTTACATTTTTAGTATTTAATTGTGTGATATTCTTTTAATTAGGTATTTAATTATTTATGATAATTATTACTTAGATTTAATTAGTATTTTTGATAAGGTAATTTGGGTTTTATAATTTAATTAGGATTTTTAGTTTTAACTTTTGAGAAAAAAGGAAGAAAAGAAAAGGAAAAAAGAGTTAATCAAGTATGGGCCAAAAAACTCCAGCCTAAACAAAACCCACTCTAATACCCGCCCAAATACCCCAAAAACTGGCCTAGTACCCGTCCCAACCCGGTCCGTCTCAGGCATCAAACCAAACGGCATCGTTTGGGTTCAGTTAATCGGAGCCGTTAAAGATTGTTCATCCAACGGTCCAAAACACGTTCCCTCACCCGTATTCGACCCCGACTGGACTCCTGAACCGGTCCAGCCCCCCATTTAACCAAACGACCCCGTTTTGCATTAAGGAATTAATCACAGCCGTTGGATTCCAATCATCCAATGGCTCGTGTTAATCGTCCTATTTTAATATACCTAAATCTCTCAAACCCCCCAAACCCGACCATTCCCATTTCATTTCCCCCCTAGACCTGTTACTCGTCTCTTTAGAGACGAAACATAACGCCGCCACAAACCACCACCCTCCGCCTACCAAAAATTGTCTCACGGCGGTTCTGGTGGTCCAGACAACCCCATCTTTACACCATAGGCTCCTATCAACCTCCCCGTTCCAAATCTCCAAACACCTCTTATCGAATCCCTCTAGAACACTTCGAATTTCAAATCGAAGATCGGAGTCAAAAACCCTAGCTGCCCAACCACCACCAAAATAATACCACAGAACCCCCTTCACCTCCTCTTCCTGAATCTCTACTCAGCTCCCTTCAAACATCCCTGGAACTTCTCAAATTTTTTATTTGAAAGGGATAAATCCTAGCGCCGCCCTGATATTCCCCGGTGGCGCCGTCGCCTTTGTTCAACCCCAAAATCACACCCCTGAACCTCCTTGACCCCTCATCCCTAATCCACAATTATTTTCCATCTAACCCCCCTCAAATTGTTCAAATTTTGAATCAAAGAACAAATCCCTAATTCCGAAATTTTAAATTCAACGGGCCTATGGAGATTTTGGACTATATTGGACCTTAGTCGCGTGTTTTCACACGGGAAACACAAGATTAAGGTCTAATAAGGTAAAAATCGAAGAATTTCTTCAAGAGTTTCAAGTTCGTTCGGAGCCCAAGGGTATTTCTTCTTCAGTTCTTTTCTCTTAAATTTTCTTTACTTTTCTTTTGGATTTTTACCTTGCATTATCATCTGTTTCACCCTTTTCTTTTAAAGTCTTTTGTTTCACCAGTTTCATAATTGTTCTTGGCATACATGTTAGTCTTCATTTCTTTAATTGTTATCAATAATTTGTTAGTAAGTTAGTTTAAATTTTATTAAACGTTTAGTTGCATTAATGGGAATTAGTAAAAATAGTTGCCCGAATTGCTTCTGTTTTTACTTGTTTCATTTTTCAAAACTTGGCTTGATTGTGTTTTGGGCTTAAGGTGTATACCTTTAGGTCCAGTTTTGGGCTTGGTTGCCTAAGGGTTTCCGACCTTGGGTCAATTCGACCCATAACTTATTTGGGTCTTGGGTTAATTTGACCCAGTCAAGATTTAGGGTATTAACAGGGAATTTTCAAAAGGTAGTTTGGGGAATGGTTGAATAAGATATTTACCTACTTAGGAAGATTCCATAATGGTAGGGTTGAGTATTGGCACTACTGGATTTAGATAACAGCATTAGCTAAGTGAAATTTTTAAAAATGAAAAGATAATTAGTAGTGGAAACTGCAATAATGTTTATTTTCAGGACTAAAATAGACACTCACTGATATAAAAAAGAGAGGCATACCCATATATAGGGAGGAGAATCTGAAAAAGGGAGAGAAATGAACACATAGAGTCTTGAGAGA
Source organism: Nicotiana glauca (assembly GCA_026770625.1). NCBI lineage: Eukaryota > Viridiplantae > Streptophyta > Magnoliopsida > Solanales > Solanaceae > Nicotiana > Nicotiana glauca. The sequence continues at coordinate 134,101 of MU747455.1, read as the reverse complement.
TAGAATTGAAAGTGCAAGAACACTGAAAATTGATAGGAAGATAGTCTGAGAGATAATTGGGAGAACATAGAGAGATAGAGGGGACATATATTGATGAGGGAGTGAAGAATAATAGAGAATTCTAAGAGCTGAAATACTGAATAGATAAGAACATAGAACTTTAAGAGCTAAAAATCCTGCAAAACCTAGAGGTATAAAAGTTGAAAAATACAGAAAAAAGAGCTACGAAAAATCCTGAAGTTCTAGACAGCTAGAAACTCCAGGAAAACACTGCTTTATTGAGTTCTTCTAGTAATTTTCTGAAATCTTCCTGGTGCTAAAATAAGTCCTGATTAGCTAACATTAGAAATTAATTGAAATCAAGCTTGGTTGAGGTTTCCTGGTCCATCGTTTGGATTGAAATTGTGTTCTGGGATGTTTTACCTCACTTCCTGGGTTTGAAATTTTGATTTTTAATTGCTGATTGGTTCTGCTGTCCTGTTACTGCTGCTGGAACTTTGATTGCCTTGCTGTTGTTTTCCAAACATTTTCAGGCACTTATTCTCAATTCTGCATATGTAACTCTCCATTTGAAGATGAAATAGGAGCTGAAGCATGAACACATAAATTTTGTTTAATTTTAGTTCTTCATAATGTTTGTGCCTTAAATTCTATGAACTATTGTAGAACTAATTAGATTCCTAAGTTTGTATTTGCCTAAGGACTGCTAAAGTAGTGCTGTAATGGATGTCTAAGCATGCATGTTATTTTTCAGTATTTCGTACTCTTAAAATGTATTGATGTCATTCTAGCTAAGGCTAATAGATAAGTAGTTGTGCGATTGTATGGTTTGGAAGTCGTGTTGCATATTATATACTCATGTTTGCATTTGCGCATGTGGAGAAACATATTTGTAGCTCCATGCTGTGCTGCTAAGTTGTTGTAGTTAACCTTAAATGTGTAATCAGGTTGGTATTATAGAGGATTGCCATGTCAAACATAACAGATTTGCTACTGGTTTGGACTTGATTTCGAGTCTGATTTTCTGTATTTGAGCCTGGACACACCTGGGCTCTCAAGTTCATACTTGGCTTGGTCTTGTGTTTAGTATACCCAAAGCCATTTGTGCACAGAATTGGGATTGGGTCTATTGACTTCAGGAACATTTTTGCTTATGTCTTGGCCTGTTCATGTGTCATTTTGGTAGACTGAAATCGTGAGACTGTTAAAAATGATAACATGAGATTAGAATTCAGTTTGAAGTTTGTATTTAATTAACAATATCATTGGTTTTAAAGTCAGTTTGGATGATCGTTATATGACTGAGTGTGTAACAGGATCTAGCATTGAACGTTTTTTTTTCTTTGTTGAATCTCGTTGGTTGTTAGCTTTAGGGACTTAATGTTGAGTCCCCCCTCAGACACATTAAGAAGCTGAAATTGGGCTCATCCCTGGGCCCAAAATTGGAAAGTCTTTTAAAAATGGGACTTGAAGTATTTTCTCTTCCCTGGGCTAAGTCTTCGCTGCCATCCTTTTAAAATGTTGTTTCTTTCTTATTGGGCTGCCAGTTCATTGGTACTGGGCCTAGCCCCTGTGCTTAAAAATAATTCATTCTCCCCATGAAAACCTTAATTAAAACTTTAGCTATAGTTAGTGTTAATTATTTAAGTCCTTTAATTAGAATGGAGATGAACCATAATAGACAATACTAGTTCATGACCCTACGAGCTATAGTTAGGACATCCTTTAAAGTAGATTGAAGTGCACCATGCTAAATAAAAATAACAATTACATAGCCCTCGTTTAATTAATTTTGTATTGATCCTTAGAATTCGAGGCGTTCCATTTAGCAAATTCCATGACCCTCGCAAAGTGCAAACGCGTAGTTGCTTTAGGCGCGAATTTTAAATAATCTATTTTCCTAAACTTGGGTGCACATTTATGTGACCTAAATTCAAATCTCATCGATGTTAAAATATGACAAAAATTATGGGTGCATTTATGTGACGTGGTTCGAGACGTGTTTTAATAACGTTGTAATTTTTTTTTCTAGAAAATGAACAAAAGCGGTTAAAACTACAAATTGCACATAGGTTCAAAAAAAATGTTTTAAAATCCGATAATTAGGCCATTTATAACAGTTGAGCGACCGTGCTAGAACCACGGAACTCGGGAATGCTTAAAACCTTCTCCCGGGTTAACAGAATTCCTTACCCGGATTTTTGGTTCGCGGACTGTAAAACAGAGTCAATCTTTTCCTCGATTCGGAATTTGAACCGGTGACTTGGGACGCCATAAATATCCCAAGTGGCGACTCTAAATTCTTTAAATAAATAAATTCCGTTTCGAATAATGTCACTTAAAGTGGAAAAACTTCCTTGTATACCCTTCCGGGGTGTAGGTAATATGGAGGTGTGACAACTTCAACCCCTAATCCTAAATCTAGGGTTAGGGTTGGGAAGAATGCTAATACTAAACTAGTGGGAGAAGATAATCAACAAGAACTTAAGCGTGTGAAGAAGGAAGCAATTGAGAAAGTGTTAAAAGATCAGCATAATGGGAACTTAGCTGAGGCTAATCCTATTGTTCCTAGTGATCAAAGTACTGACGACAAAGATAATAAGGAATCCACAATCGACTGGGTTAATAGAAGGTTTGGAACTAGCAAAGAGGAGATAAGGCAACTCAATGTGACTACAAACCAATCATGTCAAGATATGCCGTCTCAAACATTTGCAGATTCTGGGCAGCTTGAGAACCTTGATGAGATAAACTCAACAAAGTCTAGAGAGAGTAATGCAATTGAGTTGGAGGATGATCAAATAGGCACGGAAAAGACAACAGGAGAGAAAGTGAGGGACAACAACTACCTGGAGATAGGCTGGGGACGCCAGGCCTAAGCTAGGCTCCCCAAGCTTTAGGAAAGCGATGCCAGTCCTAAATCCAAGTATCTCTGGCGTTAGGCTGGCGACGCTAGGCCTGGCGCTGGGGTCACCTGATGAAGCATCGATAGTTAACATTGTTCCTAGTGCAATTGGCAAGATTTTGACATATGTAGATGGTGTTCCAATATATGCATTAGAGAGCAAACTTGATGATAATGTGAAGGTTAAGGATGATACAGTAGGATCAGAGAATAACAGTGAAAAGAATGATGAGCATGCAATTGTTCCAAGAGCATCTGGGAAAATAGAGGAAGTGCCTATGGAATATGGCACTGATCAAATTATTCAGCTGTAGCTTAATGTTGCACTGAAGACTCAACTACAACATCTACATGATTTAGTTACACATAATGTGGCACCAATTGATGAAGACTTAATGAGACAAAATCCTATGGAGGATGAGGGAGATGATGAATCAACATAAGAAAACTTCAAACAGGTGGCTAGGGATAGGGATCTATCACCTACAGCTAGTGCTAAAGGAGGCAAGAAAACAAAGAAAAATCAGAATAAAGAGTCACAACAACCTTTAAGAAATATGCCAGGAGGGTAACTTCTATATCTAAATGATAATCAAGACATAAATATAGAATATAAGGTCTGTGAATACACAACATGCCTTTCCTAGGGTGATCAATATGAATAGGGAGCATAATGTTTGTGTAGTTGCATTGATGGAACCTTTTCAAAAGAAGTGATTCATTGGTAGATATAGAAGAAGGTTGAATATGGAGACGATTTATGCAAATATTAATGGGCAAATATGGTTGTTCTTTGATGCAGTGGTGGAATGGGAATTAGTGGAGGATACTGAGCAACAGGTGATTGTGAGAGTGCTTCACCATGACCTAGGGCAACATATGATGATGATATTTGTTTATGCAAAATGTTCAGCAATTGAGACGTTGGAATTGTGGGATCACTTGTATTACTTAGCAAGTGATATGAAATTGTCATGGTTGGTAGGATGGGATTTCAACGTGATATTACACGAAGATAAGAAAATAGGAGGACTTCCGGTACACCCGCCTGAATATGAGGATTTTGCATTTTCTGTAAATTCTTGTGGTTTGTTTGAGAAAGGATACAAACGAAGTCTATTTACATGATGGAATGAGAGATCCAACGCTTCATGTATATTCAAAAGATTGGATAGGATCTTTGTGAATTTTGCATTTGAGAACATTTTGCCAACTATTGAAGTTGAAAATCTAATCAGAACTAGATCAGATCATGCACCTTTGTTAATGACATGTGGAGTGCAGACCACTAATTTTGTCAAGCCTTTTAGGTTCTTGAAATTTTGGACTAAACATACTATATTTATGGATGTGGTGAGGCAGAATTGGGAAGTTGATTTCATAGGGGATCCGTTTTTTATGTTCGAGCAGAAGCTCAAGAGGGTGAAGGTAGCACTATCAAAATGGAGCAGGGAAACATTTAGTGATATATTCAAGCAATTAGCTATTTTGGAGGATATTATTAGGGTGAAAGAGATGTTGTTTGAAGAAGAGCATACAATTGAGAACATGATTGTGCTTCAAAAGGCTCAATCTGAATTGAAGAAATACTTGAGTATTGAGGAGCAGTATTGGAAGCAAAAAGCTGGGATGACTTGGTTTGCTGAAGAAGATAGGAATACAAGTTTCTCTCATAATCATGTCAATGGCAAGAAAGATATTGCAACTGAAGAGGATCAAAAGTGGAAGTGGGGTATGGATTGAAGACCAGGAGCAATTGGCTACAACTGTAGTGGACGTTTATCAAGAACAGTTCACAAATCAAGGTGATGCATCTAACTTTTCCTTGCTCAATAATGTACCTTCGATGGTCACTATGGAACAAAATTCGGAACTTAGCAGATTGCTAACAATTGAAGAGGTAAGGACAATAGTTTTTGAGCTTAGCAGGGAGAGTGATAGTAGTCCAGATGGATTCACTGGCCTATTTTATCAAATAATAAATCATGTCGGGATGTTATTGGTGCTGATATACACAACATGGTGCTACACTTCTATGGAGGAGTTACACTGCCTAAATCCATCACTCACACCAATCTAGTGTTGCTGCCTAAGAAACCTAGGGTTGAGACCTTTTCTGACTTAAGACCTATTAGCTTGAGCAACTTCATTAACAAGGTCTTGTCTAGAGTGTTACATGATAGATTGGAAAATTTTTTGTCTTCTCTAATATCTCCTAATCAATTCGGATTTTTGAAGGGTAGGAGTATATTTTAGAACATCTTATTAACTCAAGAAATTGTCACTGACATAAGGTTAAGGGGAAAGCCAGCTAATATGGTGATCAAGCTTGATATGGCTAAGGCGTATGATAGGGTTTCATGGAGGTACTTATTGCATGTACTACGGAAGATGGGATTTAGCACTTCATCAACATGGTGTGGAACATGATGTCAAATAACTAGTATTCAGTATTGGTGAATAGGCAGTCCTCAGGTTTCTTTAAGTCTACAAGGGGTGTGAAGCAAGGGGATACTTTATCACCAGCATTGTTCATTCTGTCAGCTGAGGTACTTTCCAGGTCTTTGAATAAACTATTTGAAGACATGTCATTTGTGGGATTTGGAATGCCTAAGTGGTTTGATCCTTTAAACCACTTGGCATATGCTAATGATACTATAATCTTTGCTTCTGCTCATCCTCCATCCTTGAGTAAGATTATGACAGTGTTGGGTAACTATGAGAAGATATCAGGCCAGATGATCAACAAAGATAAGAGTTCATACTACATGTATTCAAGGATTTCTAATGGATTGTGTCAGGCGGTTGGAGCTATTACAGGATTTGCAAAAGGTAAATTTCGCTTCACATATCTAGGATGTCCTGTTTTCTACACTAGAAGGAGGAAAGAATATTATGAGGATCTTATCAAGAAAGTAAAGGCTAAATTGTATTCATGGAAAGGAACGTTGTTGTCATTTGGAGGAAAGGCAACACTCATTACTAGTGTGTTGCAAAGTATGCCAGTCCACATGATATCAGTCCTGCATCTACCAAAAAATGTCTTGGAGCATCTTCATAAGACTTTTGCTAGATTCTTTTGGAGCCCAAAGGAAGAAGGGAGAAGCAGACATTGGACCTCATGGCATAATCTTTGCCTTCCTAAAGAAGAAGGGGTGCTAGTTTTCAGGTCCTTACATGATGTGTCGAGGGTATTGTTTGCTAAACTATGGTGGAGGTTTATGACCACATATGGTCTAATTTCATGTGGAATAATTATTGCAAGAAGGAGGTACCAATGGTGGTGCAGTTTAGTAAGGGGTCTAATGTTTGGAGAAAAATGCTGAATGTTAGGGAAGAAGTAGAATATGAGATCCTATGGGAATTAAAGAGTGGAACAACTAATATTTGGCATGAAAATTGGACTTGATTGGTGCACTTTTTCATGTATTACCTGAAGACTTTCCAATCAATATAGATCTTTAGGATGTGGCAGAATTATGGCAAGGTGAAACATGGGATGATCAACTGCTTGATCAAACCTTCAATGAGGAAATTGTATAATATTTAAGGCTAAATGTACATTAAGAATGTAGTGAGGAAAAATGGGATAGGCCATACTGGATTCCAACTCCTTCAGGCAAGTTCAGTCTTAGCAGTGCTTGCCAAATATTAAGGCATGGAACTGATCCTAATCAAGAATTCAAGTTAATGTGGATTAAAGGCTTACCATTTAAGATATCCTTCTTCTTGTGGAGATTGTGGAGGAAGAAAATAGCCACTGATGACATATGGAGGAGGTAAGGGAAGATGGTGATGTCTAGGCGTTGGTGTTGTCAGCAGCCCCAAGAGGAATCTATTGAGCATATATTTATCACAAGTCCTACTGCCTCTAAAGTATGGAAATTGTTCATGGGGGCTCCTGGAATTACTATGCCATTGATTCAATTCAAGCAGGTTATAAGGCATTGGTGGTATGCTCAATGTTGTCCAAAGCTAAAACCATTGTTTCAAGCAGTACCGGCTATCATCACTTGGGAACTCTGGAAGAGAAGAAATACAGGTAAACATGGGGGTTCAGTGTCGACAAATAGGGTGATTCATGAGATCAATAGGACATTGCATCAACTGGCAAATGTGAGGTATGCTTGGATGCCTAATATTCCATTGTTACGTCCAGACATAATTTAATATTTTGAAGGATATAAACCTATATTGATTACTACAAGAGTAACATGCCAGCTTCCTTTTTATGGTTGGTATACATGCAATACTGATGGAGCCTCAAAAGGAAATCCTGTTCCTATATCATTAGGATTTTGTGTGAGAAATGATGAAGGTGATGTGGTGTATGCAAGGGCAGTAGACCTGGGAGTGACAGCTAATGTGGTGGCTGAAGCTAAGGCTATTCTTCAAGGATTGGAATACTGTGTGGAGCATGATCTTCACCCTCTCATATTGGAGACTAATTCATTAGTGATGAAGAAAGTGATAGAAGGGAAATAGGATCCTCCTTGGGTAATTTCTAATGATGTGAATAAAATTAGAGTGATGAATGGAAACTTCAATGTGATCTTTCAACATGTGTTCAGAGAAGGCAATTTAGTGGCGGATTTTATAGCTAACATTATTTTCTCTTTTGCAAGTACAACTGAGTTTCACTCATTCTCTGAACTGCCTAGTGCAAGGAGGAGACTGATTAACTTAAACAAGTCTCAAACTCCTAACCTTAGGGTTAGAATAGCAAAAATAAGAGCCTCAGACTGATGGCTTCATAGGATTGAAATCTACACATACCTGCTTTTTGTTTTTATGTCTTGTTCTGTATGCTATTAAGGTACTTTCCAGTGGTATTAGCATGGTCATATGCTCATTCTAGGAGTGCTTTGATGATGTACAGGACCAATGTGATAAGCATGTATTGGATGGTGTAATTTATTCTACTTCTAATATGTTCAAATGTTAAGGAAAAGCTTGGCTTAAGCCTGCTTAAAGCCAACCCCAACCTGGCTTTTGCCTTGAAAAGCCTGCTTAAAGCCAGCCTCAGCCTGGCTTTTGCCTTGAAAAGCCTAATTAAAGCCATCCCAGCCTGGCTTTTGCCTTGAAAAGCCTAATTAAAGCCAGCACCAGCTTGACTTTTGCCTTGAAAAACTTGCTTAAAGCCAGCCCCAGCCTGGTTTTTGCCTTGAAAAGACTTCTTAAAGCCAGCCACAGTCTGGCTTTTGCCTTGAAAAGCCTTTTTAAATCGATCCCCAGCCTGGCTTTTGCCTTGAAAAGCCTGCTTAAAGCCAGCCCCAGCCTGGCTTTTGCCTTGAAAAGCCAGCCTCAAGGCAGGTGTAGCTATGCTTTTTACATGATAATATTGAGGATCAACCACATGATTTATACTTGGATACAATCAGTACACTGCATATGGAAATCATATTGTAGCAACACTAATGATTGGAAGACAATGTTGGCTTCAATTCTGTGGTGGAGATGTTTGGAATTCATTCTAGCCTATGGACTGGATACACTGGCGCCTGGTGAGAGCTTGATAGGTGCTGCTTGGTATTTGCCACTGGCAATTGGATTCGTATACACTGACAGGAGAAGGAAGCATTCGGCGGATAATGTTATAATAGCTAGTTCATTAGACTTTAGCTTCTCTATCTTTTTAGTAGCTAGTAACTTCGTGCAACTTCTATTTTGGCTTGGACATCTTGTAAGCTTTGGACCCATTTTGGGATTTTGTTTATATATTAGCCACTAGGCAGTCTACTTAGTGGTATATTTGCTAAAAAAAGGATAAACCTCTTAAAACAGGATAGAAAACCATAACTCAATACATAAACTCACCCCAAAACCGGGGTTTCACTGATTATATGAGCATCTACATAGAAACATAGTCTGGAACAGTATCTGGAAAGTAAAACTGAAAAAAATAAACTGCAAGATAAGGGAGGAGAGTCAAAGTTTGCGAACGCCAAACAGCTACCTCGATGTTCTCTGAAGGTCTGGTCTTTGCAAATCAGCAACCGCGTGACCGGAAGCACCTGGATCTGCACACGAGGTGTAGAGAGTAGCATGAGTACAACCAACTCAATAAGTAACAAATCTAACCACTGAACTGAAAGTAGTGACGAGCTCAGCATGTACAGTTCAATATAGAAATAACAATATAGAAATGTAGGCATATTTTCAAGTTCAATAGATAAAAACTCAATACAAGTGAGATAGATCAACTCTGAATGATACGAGGGATATTACATTTCTATATCTACAGGCCGTTGTACATGTTGTATGTGGTACACTACAATGGAAGCCTCACGTACTGACACTCTCAGAGTATTCAATCACTCAATACTATACGGGACACGTCCAGCCCAGGAAACTCCATCCCAAATATAAATGTATAGGGCAACTCCATACCTAGGCTACTCCATCCCAAATATGAATATATTTGGCAACTCCATGCCTAGGGAACTCCATCCCAATATAATATCCACTGCGCTCACTGTGAGGGTGCAGACTCCAGAGGGGCTCCTTCAGCCCAAGCACTATAATAAGCCAGATCTAGGCATAAATAAATAAAATCATGTTACAGCGTGCAACCTGATCCTTCAATTAACACTCACAATCAGGCCCTCGACCTTACTTAGTCATTAATCTCTCCAGTCTCTCAGGATCACAATGCTCATACTAAGCATCCTTAACCAATGATACGAGATATGACAATGTACAATAACAGAGACTGAGATATGATATGAATGATGAATACGACTGAGTACATGACTACAATTAAACAATTAACTCAACATCTCCCAACAGTACCAACATATAGCCTAACATGATTTCTAGCATAAATTACAGCTCAAGTGCTCTAACACATGGAGTGCAGTAAAAGTGTTCAGTTAAGGTAGCTACACAATTCCATGAAATCGACTAATTCAAAATTTACACGGTGCACGGCCGCACGTCCACCCCCTAGCATGCGCGTCACCCCAACATCAATCGCATAACATATAATTCGGGGTTTCACATCCTCAGAACCAAGTTTAGAAATGTTACTTACCTCAAACTGTGCAAATTCCTAATCTAACGGGCCCTTGCCTCGCTAAACGGACTTCGAATGCCTTAAATATAGCCACAAACAGTTCGATACAATAAACACGAGCTAAAGGAATCAACTCTACAAGAAAATACTAAGCTCTTAATCAAAAGTCAAAAAGTCAACTCAAAAGTCGCCCCCCGGCCCATATCTTGGAATCTGATAAAAGTCACAAAATTCGAACACTCATTAAACCATGAGTCCACCCATACCAAAATTACTCAAATCCGATAACCAAAATCTCAATCAAATCCCCAAAATTTGGCCTATGAACTTTTTTTCATTTTCCCTCAATTTTTCATCCCAAATCACTAATTAAATGATCAAATCAAAGACATAAGCATGAAATTTAACCAAAAATAAGTAAGAATCACTTACACCAATTACTCCCTTGAAAATCTCTCGAGAATCGTCTCCCACCGAGCTCCCAAACAAATGTGTGTTATGAACTCAAACCCTCATTTCTGAAATATTTAAGCCTACCCAAGTGACCCTTCTTCGTGAATGCGACCCTCTTCTCGCGTAGCACAAATCAATATGTCGCCCAAAAGTCTCCTACGTGAACGCGATGTACCACTCGCGAACGTGATGCCTTACTGACGCCAAGCTTCGCGAACACGATCCACCTTCCGTGAACGCGTAGACTAAACACATGGGGTCCTAGTCTGCTCCCTTCTTCTTCGCGAACATGACCCCCTTCTCGCATTCGCGATACACCATCTTCCCAGACCTTTACGAATGCGGTTTCCCATATGCGAACAAGAAGAATAAGTAGTCACCTGCCTCCAGATACTCTTCGCGAATGCGAAGAAGGAAACCAGACACAAGAAAATCTGCAGCTTCAACCTTCATCCAAGTCCAAATTCCAACCCGTTAACCATCCAAAACTCACTCGAGGCCCCTGGGACCTCAACCAAATATACCAACAAGGCTCAAAACATAACACGAACTTAGTCGAGACTTCAAATCACATCAAACAACGCTAAAATCACGAATCGCACATCGATTCAAGCATAAAGAACTTTAAAACCTCTAACTTCTACATTCGATGTCGAAACCTATCAAATCACACCCGATTGACCCAAAATTTTGCACACAAATCAAAAATGACACCACAGACCTACTCCAACTCCCATAACTCTAATCCAAGCCCGGAAACCACAAAGTCCACTCTCGATCAGACTTTTAAATTTCCAACTTTTCGCCATATCAAGCCAAATTTCACTACGGACCTCTGAATCGCAATTCGAACACACTCCTAAGTCCAAAATCACCCAACGAAGCTAATGAAACCATCAAAACTCCATTCCAAAGTCTTTTGCATATAAGTCAATATACGGCCAACCTTTTCAACTTAAGTTTCCAACCTTGAGACTAAGTGTCTTAATTCATTCCGAAATCTCTCCGGACCCGAACCAACTACCCTAGAAAGTGTCATAATAACTGCAACGCATAAAATGAATAGTAAATGAGGAAACAGGGATACAACTCTCAAAATGATCGGGCGGGTCGTTACATATAAGAAAGGCAGGCTGGGGGGACGTCATGCATTTTCGTGGCGCGTTCGCGAATGAGTCTTCGCATTCGCGAAGCTTGGGAACAATTGGTCATCGTGTTCATGAGTGGGTTCTAGCGTTCGCGTAAGAGGAATATTGGCAGTAGCATTGTTGTGCTTCGCGAATGTGAGGCACTTTCTGCGTTTGCGAAGAGTAAGTTACTAAGCAGCAGAATAAAATTTAAAAATCGAGTGTTCATCTCATTTTTTCATATTTTAGACCTAAAGAGCTCGGTGTGAGGCAATTTTTCGTGGGTTCTTCAAGGAAATTATTGGGATTTGAGCCATTTAAAGTTGGATAATCGAGGAAAAGGCCTACTAGTGAAGTGATTTAGCGTGTTTCGATGTAAGTGAGTTGCCTAACCTTGTGTGTGGGGAATTTTCCCTTAGAATTGATATTTTTTGTGATAACTATGACGTGTGAAAGCCGTACACAAGGTGACGAGTGTGTGCATGAGTTAAATGTAGAATTTACCGATTTTAGCTACGTAGATTCCTTTCATACCTTAATTGAGTTATCTTAATATGTTATCTTCATTATCATTAGTATACTTTCACATGCTCTACTTGTCTTATCTCATGTTGCTAATTGCTCTACATGTTTAGCTGATGTTCTTCTTTCCTTTATTCCACATCCATTATTTAACTGTTGAACTCGTTACTTGAAGTTGTCATCTTGGAATATCTTATTGTTCAAATTGGTATTGAGTTATAAGGGTCGTGATTCCCATTGAGGCAAAGTGTTAAGTCATGAAATACTATTCTGTTGAGTTATTCACTTCCGGTTGTTATTGTTGAGATTCTTGTGTACATTGTGGTTGAGCCATGAACTCTTTATTGTGAAAATACAGTTATTGTTGATTTCTTTGGTAAGTTGTAATATTGGGCACTTGCAGTGCAATTTGTGATACGTTGTGATATTGATACGCGTGCGGTGGTATAAGGTTTGGGGTTGAAACACATGCGGTGAGATAAGGTGAGCTTGATACGCGTGGCTAGTAGGGGAACTACTAGAAGATATACAGTGTGATAAGGTGAGCTAAACCGCAGGGTGCTATTTCGGAAAAAATAATTTTTAAAACTAAATGTAAGGCTCCTATGGTGATATAAAGAAAGATTGTGAAGTACTTTTGTAATTTGAGACTACAAGGCGGTACCTTGGTAGTGACTCTTGTTGGTATTTCTCTGTTGCTTTAATTGTATTTGGTTGTTTGTTTCCTTGCCTTAACATTTATTAGTTTTCTTCCGTGATGCATTATTTGCCTTTATTCTGTGTAATTAATTTTGGCATATCCCTTACTTATTTTATTTACATTGTTAATATTATTGCGCCATTAAATTATTCATCCTGTTTCTTATTTATTCCAGCAGAGACCTCGTTACTACTCTATCGAGGTTAGACTTGACACTTACTGAGTACCGTTGTGGTGTACTCATGCTACGCTTCTGCACATCTTTTTGTGCAGATCTAGGTATCTTTACCAGTCCAGGCATCAGTGAGCGGAGTTCGTACTCAGAGACTTCAAGGAACACCTGCCGGCGTCCGCAGGCCTCGGAGCCACCTTCTATCTATTTCTATAGATTCCTCCTTTTATTAGATGCAACTGTATAGAGATGGCTGATACGGTTGTAGAGCTTGTGACTCGATATAATCAGGTTTTGGAAAAATTGAATGCTGAGATGTGTAGTTTCTTTATTAAAATTGTTGAGTATTTGAGAGGGAAATTGGGGTCGTGGCAATTATGATCAAAGTAGAAGAATTGTTTTGAAAATGTCAAAGAATTTGTTTGACTCTCTGGGTTACAATACCAATTAGATTGATTTCTGACATATTCTCAGTTCTTTCTTGTGTAATTTTATGTTTTAAAAAAAATCAAATGATTCATGAATTATATTATTATTTCAAACCTTATATGAAATAAAAAACTTAGTTGTTTTTTTTCAAACTAATCTTTTTGCAAGTTATTTCAGAACTAACTTTCAAATTTCCCACCTATATTTCAATAACTGTCTCAAAAACTTCCATATATTTTAGAAATCAACTTGTTACAAGTACACATATTAGTATCTAACTAAGCAGCATATTCAGTAAAATGCAGACATGAAAAAAGTTTATATACCAAAGAATTTTCTTTTTATTAAGATCTCTTGATTTTGAACTCATCCTTGATTCTGTTAAGATCTGTTATTCTCTGTTACCATAAATAATCAAACTAACTTAAGGAGTATAACCTGATTCAAAATACTTCCATCACTGTTAAATGAAAGTACTCTAAGGGTGTGTTTGGTATGAAGGAAAATATTTTCCGGAAATGTTTTTCAATTTTCCCATGTTTGGTTGACTTAAATGTTTTGAAAAATATTTTTCTTATCAATTCATTTTCCTCCAATTGGAGGAGAATGTTTTCCTCCAAAGTTGTTGGTTTGAAAGTTTATGGCTTCATGTTTATTATATCTAAATTATTTATGAATACTCTTGAGAAGCCATTTTCCTTAATTTGCGTACCAAACACCAGAAAATGAATAAGATTACTACTTGTTTTCCAAGAAAATATTTTCTTGAAAAAATATTTTCCACGGAAAATATTTTCCGTTATACCAAACACAGCCTAAATATTTAAAAAGAAATAAACGTTGGTTAGCTTGCACTTTACAACAAAATAGGTGGCTTATTTTGTTTGCAGAGTGAAAAGTGCAGTTTTGGTGCAATTAGTTGCAACTTCTTTCTTAACCACTCACTTTTCATTTGATTAGAATTATATAAACTTCTTCTTCAAACCAACTCCATTCGTTTGTCTTTCAATTTTCAGAACATTAATTTAGTTTCTTTTTCCACATTAAGATACACTAATTATTGCTGTGGCTTGAAAATGTGCAGCATGCCTAGCGTGTATTTGAGACAACAACACCAGTCCAACATATTTTAACAAGTGAGGTCTGGAGAGGGTAGTATGTACGTTATCTTTAACCTACTTTAAAAGGATATAAATATTGTTTCCGATAGATACTCGACTAAAAAAATGTGTTTGAGACACGCTTCAACAAAAAAATAAAAAAGGAAAGAAGTCCTCCATTCTACAAATGTCGAAAGGTATATCCTAGTATTTGCAATTAAATATTTATATATATTTAATAATTTTTTTAATATAAATACAGAATCTAAATAAAATTTATTGGGTTCTTAAAAGTAGTCGAAAATATCTTTTTGCCCCCTTAATATCCAAAAGAATAGAGTAGCTCGGCATGACAAATGGCTACTTATATATTTGTTATACCTTTTCTATAAGAAGTATCTTTTTGGATGAACAAAAAATACTTTTTTTGATTCAAATATTGGACCACCAATTTGAACATACAAAATTTGAATGAGTGCCAAAAGAAAGAAACATAGTCATAATTCATTAGTAAGACTGATGTAATTGGAAAGTTATATCAAATTATTTAATGTTTATGGGAAACTATATATTTTGATAATTGAAAATCTTCTGGTTTTATATTTAGTAATTGTTAGAATCTATCAGAAAAAGTGACGGAGATAATAAATAGTAGGATGTCCTACCCTAAAAAAATTATCTATGATTATTTCTTTAACATGGAAAAAGTAGGTGCAAACGTGACAAACAAAACAAAGGGAAAGGGATAAGGAAATAATGCAAAAATATCATCTACCTTGAAAGCTGAGATATTTCCAAATGATTGTTTGTTAAACCATAAACTCTTTTTGTTAATGACGTTTAACAATTAATCAACTGCTTTCTTTTTGTTGAGAGTGACAAAAGTGGAGTAGGGTAGTATTGTGTAAACTTAACTTAAGTTGATGAGTGTTTTTGTCATTAGTGAAAGTTAGTAACTAACTCAGTGGTTAGTCGATATATTAGTTATATAACAGTAGCTTAGGATGGTTAAGTACACTGTATTCAATTTTTCTCTTTCTTAGTAAGAAGAAGATTGCTCTTTGCTAAATACTCCATGAATGATCTTCCTCGCAAAATTTAACACTTTTCTTGGAAAAATATTTTACATTTGAACAGTGAAAAGCAGAATATAGTGAATAAGTAAATCTAACGTTTACCAAATGTAAAGTCCCATCAAAACAGGAAATACCTAAGTAAAAAAGCTACCAACCTAATCTCCAAAATAAGTCAAGATGTATTTGTACACAAAATCACGTTTTTCAGGTTAATCTAATCAATTTTATCATAACCAACTTCCACATTTATGCTCTTACCAACTAAATCTACTGCTGACTAAACCACGTTCCACATTGTTATTCATAATTTCTCCACTTGTTTTAGTTTGCTATTGCCATATATATGGCTTTTTTCATTTTTTGTCCGTGCAAGAAACTATTTATATTTGATAGTCGAAAAAATGTATAAAATATAATTTTTATGTATAATATACAAAAGTATATATACAAAAAATATATATTCTTTCGGCTATTAAACTCACTTTTTTTCCAAAAAAAATGAACCCATTTTCTTTTTAGTTACTTTCAAAAAGAATGATCCCTTCCTAATTTAAAAAAAATATAACTTTAAACTTCTAATTTTACCCTTAATGATATGAGTTAAAAGGGAGGCCTTAATCTTCTTCCTGAGCCAAGGGTCGATTGGAAACAGCCTCTCTGCCCTTTCGGGTAGGGGTAAGGCCTGTGTACGTATTACCCTCCTCATACTCCACTTTTTGGGATTATGTAGTTGTTGTTGTGATAATATGAGTTAAAGTCACGCAAATATCCATGGATGATTTTAGACCATAAATTTCAAATGTTGCGCCCAGTCAAATAAGAACAAACAAATTAAAACTAAAGGAATAAGAAAATTCTAGCGCATGATTTTAAGTTCAAGGTTGATATAATAAGTATTTCAAGAGTATTCAGTACTATCCCGATATCTTACGACAAAAAAAAAAAAATACTATCCCGATAATTGAGGAATTCATTACCCTATGGCTTTTTTTTTTTATAATTGAGAAATTGTCTAGACTCTACTGCTTTTAGTTTAGTTTATTGCCGATATTACCCAATATTTTTTCAACATGGACTGAACCAAAGGCCTAACAANTTACCCTATGGCTTTTTTTTTTTTATAATTGAGAAATTGTCTAGACTCTACTGCTTTTAGTTTAGTTTATTGCCGATATTACCCAATATTTTTTCAACATGGACTGAACCAAAGGCCTAACAAATGGTAATTGTTCCTCCGCCACCGTCTACGTTGTTGCCGTCACTTGTGAGAATTAAGTAGCTGACAAATTGTACTTAAAAGTTTAAAGATCAAAATTTGCAACAGAAAAGTCATTTGAATATGGATTTCTTTGCATTTCTTCTTGGTTAATGGCTCCGAAACCTGCCTCTTCTTCCTTTGGGAGAAACATATATGTTCTGTATAGTACCAAAATTTACAGCAAAATTTGTTAGCTGTTAGCTCTCAAATTTCATAATCATGACAGTTAGAAAAAAGCTGTCATTTTCTTCGAGTTATTCGCTGCTTCTTCTAAGTGTAATCCATCTCTCATCGTCCCAACTCCAGTTCGGTTCTCCTGAATTCAAACCCAATTCTCTTACCCTTTGCACAGCAGAGTCCATTGAGCTTAGTGTTTGTATTGAACAATAATCCATGGTTTCTGTTTCGTCTACTGAATTCCAAATATCTAGATCAAGAATGCTCGTTGGTGAGCTTGTCACAAAATCTTGATTCGAATTGGATGTTTCCTCAAGAAATGGATGTTTGAGAAGTTCTTTAGCCGTCCATCTTTCTTTTGGATTTCTTCTAAAGCATTTGCTTAAGAAATCCTTTGCTTGTAAAGATAGAAACTTTGGAATTTCTGGGGTTTGCCCTGAAAATGCTATTTTGTAAAGCAATGAAGCTGAATTAGTCACGTTAGTCCACGGTGATCCACCTGTGGCCATTTCTATAATTGTACATCCTAATGCCCAAATATCAGCTGCACACCCCTGTTCTTCCCCACGTGCCACCTCCGGTGCCATGTACATCGGCGTGCCGCCAATTGGCTGGGCGGAAGCAGCCGCCGCACCGCCGTCCCTCTCCGCCGGATCAACCCACCTAGCACAACCAAAGTCTGAAATTTTGGCACGGGTTTTACCTAACAAAATGTTCTGTCCCTTAATGTCACAGTGTGCTACGCCTCTTGAATGTAGGTACTCTGCTCCTAGAAGAATTTGCTTGGTATAATACCCAATTAACGACTCGTTGATCTGACCACCCTGTTTCCGGATTTCATCGGTTATTGTACCGTCCGACATGTATTCCATCATAAGATTAAACAAGAATTTGTCGTTTTCTTTTGTAACATCGTACCCCTTGTAGCTAACTATGTAAGGGGAGCTCAATTCGGATAAAATTTTCTGCTCCTTTTGCAAGAACTGTGACTTCGATAGCTCTACGGACTTGACAGCAAAAATCTCGTTGGACCAATGTGACTTAGCAACGGAGACGGCGGCAGAGGAGCCGTGGCCTATGGTGTGGCCTCTGGTCCAATCCATTTTAGAAAAAGAAAATTGGTTACAGCAAACTAGGAAGTGTAAGAAGTTTCGAAAATGAATTCTGTTTATTGGTTTTTGAGAAGCTGCAAGAAGGTATATATATTACTTTATAAGCATGTAATAAAGTGAATGTTCGAAACTCCAAATTGGTTGGTTAGATTTAGGTTGCCACTCTTTTTTTCTCTAATAATTATAAAAAGATTGCTTTAACGGAATTTACAACGTGGCGAAATGGTTGTGGCAATTCGGCAGCTTGATTAGGCTGGAGGGTTACCATTACTTGGTCAATTAGGTTGCTGCCACGTCGCAAGATTTTGCATAAGAAAGTGGCGAAGTGCATATCAATTTACCCTAAAAGAAAAGAAGTGCATCTCAATTTAACGTGTTTAAATTTTCAATTTATATTTGATTGAAAGAAGTTAGATTGGGTAAATTGAATTAGGATCCTTTGTTTTGTATAGGATAATTAACTTCGAAGATTAAATTCAGAGGTTGAGGAAGGTGTTTGATGAGTATCTTTTCATGAGAGAGAGATGAAAACCAACAACATATGATGCACGGGTATTTGGAAGTTTGATGTATATCATGAATTGTATGCGACCAGATATAGCATGTGCTATTAGCAAACTGAGTTGGTTTATAAGTAATCCCAATCAAATACATTGGATGGCAATAAAATGAATTTTGGGATATCTGAAACATACTCAAAATTATGCTTTGCATTATAACACATATCCTTCAGTGATCGAGGGATATAGTGATGCAAATTGGATCACCGGATCATTTGAAGTTAAATCCACGAGTGGATATGTTTTCACAATTGAGGGTGGAGCAGTGCCTAGGAAATCATCCAAACAAACGTGCATCGCTCGTTCTATAATGGAATCTGAATTCATAGCTTTAGATAATGCCGGTGAAGAAGTTGAATGGCTCCGAAATTTCTTGGAAGATATTCCATTTTGGCCCAAACCTTTGGCACCTATTTCTATACATTGTGATAGTGAAGTGGCAATAGGTAGGGCGGGAAGCGTTATGTATAATGGAAAATCTCGTCATATTAGACGGAGACACAATACTGTTAGACAACTACTCTCTAGTGGTGCTATCACAATTGACTACGTAAAGTCAAGAGATAACATATCGGATCCACTTACAAAAGGCCTATCTAGAGAGGCAGTTGAAGGACCATCAAACGGAATGGGGTTAAAGGCCTAGGACAAGTCATCATGGCGGTAACTCTACCTAGCAGACTGGAGATCCCCAAGAGCTAGGTTCAAAGAGATCAAACAAAGTTATGAATGACGGTTCAACATTGTCAAATAACTTAACCCATTCTCGTGGTGAAGACAATGTTAAAAAATGAGGTAATTGATGAGTCAATAAAGCTTAAATCTTTTTAATGATTTGCTAAGTCTGGCAGGATCTGACCAGATAGTGTGTCTTTAGGATTACACGTTTAGGAATCACATATGTGAGTGTGAAGTATAAGTCTCTTCAAGGGAAATGAAAGCAAAGGCCCATTCTCTAAGCACTTATGAAACCAGGCGGTATTCATGGCTGAAACGAACACAACCGTGAGAACCATAGATGGTTAAGCATTGATTGTGTGACTTATGTTGTCTAGGTATAAAACAAAGCTCGACGGTTCAAAGATATCAAATTTACTGATTGACCGACTCCAAAATCCAGGAAAAAAATGGGCCGGACCGACTCCAAAATCTGCACAAGAAGTATAGTATGTAGTATGAGTAAAATCGACCCCATCTATTCTATAAGTGTCGAGCCTAACCTTGATGAAGTAGTGACGAGGCTAAGGCGGATCACTTACAATAATTTATACGCAGTGTAATAATAGTGGCAGGAAAGGAAAATACAAAAAAATAAGGCAGTTAACTCATGAAAATAACTCAATACCCAAAAACAAGTAAAACCAGAAATACCAATCTTCAGAACCTCGTACGAAAACATCGGAACCAACATAATATAATAAGGATTACAAACACACAAATCGTTACGGCGCACAACCCGATCCCACCGTATGAACAAGATCCTCCCTTATTCCACCATATAAATAGCAATAATTATAGTAAAAATATATTGCGGCGCACAACCCGATCTCACCGTATAATCGTAATCCTCCCTTATTGCACCATATCAATCCTCCTTTATTTCACCTATTTTGGCATGCAGCCCAATCCCACCATATCAATATCAATCCTCCCTTATTCCACCTGTTGCGGCGTGCAACCAGATCCATAATAAAATCAATAAATGTAATAGATTCCGCAAATCAATTCAAAAGAAGCTCTACGAATAAAGAATATGAAAACAAATCCATATAGGAAATATCGTACCAAATCAAGAAGTGCCACCATTTACACTAAGCTACAAGACAGGCCAAATATATGGTAGTTAAAGGGTACAAGTAAGGCAATTAAGGCAAGTAGCAATTAAATCACGGACGCATGAGAGAAACTAACATTCTAATACGAGAATAATAGATGACATGTAGCAAATTAAGGCATATGAAATAATTAAAGCATGTAACAATTAAGACATGGAATTAAATTATAATGACCCGGTCGGTCGTTCTGAGTGTTGTAGCCCCGTTCCCTATTTAATACTTATTTTATGCTCAATTATTGTTACGTGACTTGCCGAGGTAGTTGGTTCAGTTTCGAGGATGTTTTAAAATGAGTTGACACTTAGTCTCAAGGTTGAAAGCTGAAAAGGTTAACCGGATGTAGACTTATTTATAAATAGTTCCAAAATGGAGTTTTGATAGTTCTAATAGCTCCATTGGGTTATTTCAGACATATGATTGTATACGGTAGTGATTTGGAAGTCCGTAGATGATTTTGGCTTGAAATGGCAAAAATTGGAAAATTAGAAGTATTGAAAATTGAGAAGTTTGACCGAGACATGACTTTGTGGTTACCATGCTCGGATTTTGGCTTTGAAAGTTGGAATAGGTACGCTATGTCATTTATGACTTGTGTGCAAAATTTGAGGTCAATCGGACGTGATTTGGTAGGTTTCGGTATCGATTGTAGAAACTAGAATTTCTTAATATTTGTTAGGCTTGAACTGTGGTGCGGTTCGTATTTTTGATATTGTTTGATGTTATTTGAGGCCTGAACTAAGTTCATATCGAGATTTAGGACGTTTTGATATATTTGTTTGAGGTCCCGGGGGCTGTGGAGCACAGGTGTGGAGGAAGTTCTGCAAATGCGGACTCGCACCTGCATGTGTGTTTACGTAGAAGTGAAGGCAGGGACCTTCGGGTGTAACTGCAAAATCGGAATAAATGTCTGCACTTGCGAGACCGCAGATGCGACTAAGTGAGTCGCATCTGCGAAAGCACTAGCAGTGTTAATTGCGAGAGTTCCGAAGCTTTTAATAATTTTGGACATTTCAAGCTCGGATAAAGGAAAATTTTGAGTTGGATTTGGAGGGGTTTCTTGAGGTAAGCCACTCTTGATCATTTTTATTCAATAATATTGTTTTCCCATTGAATTTTCCACCTAGTTTGTGTGTTTTTGAGGTTGAATTATGGGAGTTTTGGGTTAGGTGTTGGAGAGTTAATTTGGAGATTTGAGTAACGATTTGGTGTTGGATTTGAGTAATTTTTGTATGGTTGGACCCTATGTGTTAGAGCACTTGAGTTGTGATTTATGTTAGAAATCATATTTAGGCTATGTGCTGGTGCTATTGAGACCCACAGTAGTCATTCTTTGTTGTTAAGTTATTTCCTTAATTGTAGTTATGTACTCAGTCGCATTCATTATTTTATATCATATCTCAGTATCTTTTATCATACATAGTCACATCACGTATCATTCATTTGGGTTGTTTAGCATGAGTGTTATGAGCCCGAGAGGCTGATTACTGAGTGAGGCCGAGGGCCTACAGAGATTGATGACTGAGTGAGGTCGAGGGCTTGTGTGTGATGATATTTATGGGATCGGGCTGCACTCCACAATAGGTTTTATTGATTCATGCCATGATTGATTTATTATAGCACTTAGGCTGGATCTGCCCCTCCGGAGTCTCTACCACAGTGAGTGCAATTGCAATTTATTTGATTTGGGCTGGATCAGCCCGGTACAGTACTAAGTGATTGAGTGTTCTGAGTGATAATCGAGACAGTCAGGTTGAGTACTCTGAGAGTATGAGTACGCGAGGCTTTCATTGTGTTTCATAACATACGACATGTATGTTGGCATATAGATATAGAGATGTCATATTCCTTATATCATTTCGACTTGATATATTTTTCCTGTATTGAGCTTAATTGTTAAACCTGGAAACATGTCTAAATTCCTGTACCATTAGCTACAGTTTATGAATTCCCTGAGATATTCTTGTCATAATTTCATAAATTTCTGTACTATTAATTTTGTATGTGGGTTGTATTGTGCGAGCTCATCAATACTTTCAGCCACAAGTTATACTTGTTACTTATTGAGTTGGTTGTACTCAAGTTACACCCTGCACTTTGTGTACAGATTCAGGTGCTTCCGTGCACGGAGGTTGCTGATCTTGGAATTTCAGTCGTTCGGAGATTTTTGATGTAGCTGCCTTGGCATCCGCAGATCTTGACTCCTTCTCTATCTTTCACTTTTATGTATTCATTTCTACTTTTAGACTGTAACTACCCGACTGGTCATTTTGAGCTCTAGCGCGTCGTTCAATAGTTTAAAGCCATGAGCAGCTTCATGTCAGGTATTATGACTTGTATGCATGGTCGGAATTGAATTCCGGGAAGTTCGGAGTTGATTTGGAAAGAGAATTCTCATTTCAGAAGCTTTAAGTTAAAAGAATTGACCGATATTGGATTTTAGAGTAAACGACCTCGGAATTGGGATTTGAAGGTTCCAGCAGGTTCGTATGATGATTTTGGACTCGGGCGTATGCCCGGATCGGGTTTTGGGTGACCCGAGAGCATTTTGGCGCCTATTGTGGAAGTTAGCATTTTGAAAGAATTTCATAAGTTTGGGTTGAAGTGCATTTCAGTATTATCAATATTTATTTGGGATTCCGAGTCTGGGAATAGCTCCGTATGGTGATTTTGATGTTGAGAGCGCGATCGGAAGTGAATTCGGAGGTCTGTGGGTCATTTTGAAGTCATTTGGCTAAAGATAGAAATCTTTAGGTTTTTAAAAAGTTTGACCAGGAGTGGACTTTTTGATATTGGGGTCGGATTCTGATTCCGAAAGTTAGAGTAGGTACATAATGTCAAATATGATTTGTGTGCAAATTTTGAGGTCAATCAGACGTGATTTGATAGGTTTCGGCATCGAATGAAGAAATTTAAAATTCTAAAGTTCATTAAGCTTAGATTGAAGGTCGATTCATTATTTTAGCAGTGTTTTATATGATTTGAGGCCTCAAGAAAGTCCGTAATGTATTTTGGGACTGGTTGGTATGATTGGTTGGGGTCCCGAGGGCCTCGGGTGGATTTCGGATGGTTAACGAATCGATTGAGACTTGAAGGATGAGTTGAGGGGGGTCTAGTTGCTGGTGTAACCGCTTCTGCTGAGGGTTTACTGCAAAAGCAAGGAAGGGAACCGCAGAAATGCGGTTAGAAGTGAATGAGTCAGAGGCCGCAGGTGCGAAGGAATTTCCGCACCTGCGAGATCGCAGATGTGGTCGGTGCGACGCAGAAACGGGCTAGGGCAGCTGGAGGAGGACCACATAACCGGTATTGGAACCTCACCTACGGAACCGCAGAAACGGTCAAGTGACTGCAGGTGAGAGAGGTTGGACTGAGCAGTGTGTTCTTTAAAGAACGAGTTTTGGCTGAATTTTCACACATTTTTTCTCTCGTTTAGGCGATTTTGGAGAGATTCAAGGGGGATTTTTCATCATCAACGGCAAGTTTTGGAGAATTTAGCATTGATTTGAGTCTTCGGAAGGGCGTGGAATGCCAG
The DNA here is from genome assembly GCA_026770625.1 of Nicotiana glauca. NCBI lineage: Eukaryota > Viridiplantae > Streptophyta > Magnoliopsida > Solanales > Solanaceae > Nicotiana > Nicotiana glauca. The sequence goes on along the minus strand of MU747455.1, from coordinate 110,131 downwards.
CTATGGATCTTTGGAGCGAGGTGAGTCTCCTTTCTAACTTTATAAGAGGGAATTGTCCCGATAGGTGAGTTAATTGATTATGTGCTCCTATGTGTGGGGGCTACGTACGCACAAGGTGACAAGAGTCCGTGCATAGCTACTATTATGCTTAAGTCCGGGTGGTTTAGAGCCCAAAAGAATGCTTACTTGCAATACTTGCAACCTTGTTGACAAACTTAAAAATGCTTAAAACATATCGAGCGTGTAAATGAATTTCTAAAAGGCTAGATTTCATTTTTTGACTATTAAAAGAGAAACTTGTCTTTTCCTAAATATTTGCTCCTCGATGAATTATCGATTTGACTGTTTGAATATGTTTATCTATTCTGGAATAGGCCGAATGCCTCGGTAGATTAAATAGATGTATCTATGGTTCGTGCCATTCGACTCTCTGGAAGTGCACATTTTAAATATTATTGGATCGGGCCGTACGACCTCGGCATAATTGCGCATGCTTGTATTGCTTGCCTTGAAATTAATTGACGTTGATAATTGTTTCTCCCTGGCTTGAGATAAGTGCCTAAATGATGAAAATGAATATGGAAATTTCATATTAATAAAAAGAATCGATTACATGCTCCATGCTATTGAGTTACATCCATTTTTATGTATATCCTCGATTCACTACAGTATTGGTATATTATTGTTGGACCATTAGCAAGTGTCGAAATCGGCCTCCCGTCTCTACTTCTTCGAGATTAGATGAGATACTTGCTGAGTACACATTATTTTCGTACTCATTCTACACTTGCTGATTGCACAGGCACATGCATCTCTAGAGGCCTAGTGGGCGTAGCAACATAGTTGATACGGAGACTAGGGTGATATGCACTTCTCGAGACGACCCGCAGTCAGCGGAGTCTCTTTTAGATTATTGTATTTACTTTCTGTCCAATTTGTATTCCGGACGATTGTTGTATTATATTTCTTCCTAGAGATAGCCCATGCACTTGTGACACCGGGTTCCAGGATGGTTATGGGGTATTTTGTATTGACTTCTTGACATATGTATTTAATTTGAAATGATTATCTTTTATTAGTAAAAATTAAAGAAAAATCAGAGTTTTCATAATTATTTAAATGAGAATTTAATTACGTATTTATGGTTGGCTTGCCTGATAGCGGTGTCCAGCGGCATACGACCCTTAGTGGATTTTGGGTCGTGACATAGACAATGTATCAGACTATCATTATATAAATGCTCATGTACTCAGTGACACTTGAGTTTTGGAAAAATTCTATATTGAGTTGTGATGTTTCATCCAGTTTTATGAGATTTTCACTATTTAAACATGTTTTTAGTATATTTTAAATTTAAAAGTGTTGGTATGTTTCAGATGTCGGCTTGTGTAGTATCATGATAGGTGCTATCAAGACAGGTTGAGTTTTGGTTCGTGACAAAAATAATTAATGAAATAAAGAGAAGCATGGAAACAAGTATTTTGACTGCGTATATATACTCTTCACCTCGCATATACGGCGCTACAAATGAATTTCACATAGCACATAGCTTAAGGGTTCCTAATTTTCTCAAATCAATGTTAGACCCAACACTTACCTCACTCCGCAATCAACTCAAAATTCAACCACGACCTTGCCTTTCGAACAAACCTCCAAACCAATCAAATCTAGCAAATTATCAACCAAACGATTCAAAACAATCCTTAGAAACTACGCACACATAAAAGAGGTTCAATTTAGATTATTATTCAAAAAATCAATAAAAGTCAACCGCTAACCCGTTTGGTCAAAATCCGATATTTGAATCAAATACAATTACCCATTCACCCCCAAGCTCGGTTATGTAATATGTTTCAAAATCTAACCTCAATTCGAGGTCTAAATCCTAAATTTACAAAAATTCCTAATTCTACCCAAATCCCTAATTTCTACCACTAAAATCCAAGCTTTGATGTTGAAATCTTATGAAATGTAATGGGTAATTGAAAGAAAGTAGATTAAAGTCACTTACTAATGAATTTAGGAAGAAAATTTATTGGAAAAATTGCCTCTAGGGTTTTTAGGGTTGAGAATTTGAAAGAAATGAGCTAATTCCTGTTTCCCCTCTCTTTTGTCCATGCGCAAATGTCGCAATTGTGACCTAGGGTTTGCAATTGCGAATCTCGCAAATGCGAGAAAGTCTTCGCAAATGTGAAAATTACACTTCTCTCTTGCCATCACAAATGCGATGATTTTGTTCGCAAATGCGAACTTTGACTTCCGTAATTGCGACCATTTTGATCGCAAATTCGAACCATCCCCACTGCATTACTTCGGAAATGCAAACTATTTGTTCTCAAATGAGAACCCGATAGAGGCCATGAACTTTCACAAATGTGAACACTGCCCTTGCAATTTCGAGGTCTAAGACCTGCACCAGAACTATCAATTTTCTAACACCTTACACACTACGCCACGCGTGTGAAACTCACTCGAGACCTCTGGGCTCCAAACAAAACATGCACACAAGTTTAATAACATCATACGAACTCGCTCGCACAATTAAAATAAGAAAAAAAATATACTTAAAACTACGAATCGGACACCAAAACGAATGAAATTTTCAATGAAACTTATTTAATTTTAATTTTTCAGCTGAACGTCCGAGTCACATCAAATCAACTCTGTTTTGCATCAAATTTTGCAGACAAGTCATAAATACTAAAATGAACCTATTCAAAGTTTCGGAACTGAAATCCGAATCAGGTAGCAATAAAATCAACCTACGGTCAAACTTACGAATTCTTTAAACCTTTACATTTCTAGTTTTCAATAAATTACGTCAAATCAAGCTAAAGACTTCTGAATTCGATTCCGGGCATATCCCTAAGTCTCAAATAATGATATGAACCCATCGGGACTATCAAAATAGCGATCCTGGTCCATTTGCTCAAAGTTAACCGAAATCAACTCAAATGAGTTTTAAAGCACGATTTTGCATTTTCATCAATTTTTCACATAAAAACCTTTCGAAAAAAGACACAAACTACGCAAGCAACTTGAGGAAGGATAAACGGAGCTAATCGAGCTTTCGAACACAAAAATGAGAGCTAAAATTAAAAATGACCTGTTGGGTCATCACGCGGTGATAGAAAAATAAAAGGGTTTAATGACAATGTGGGGCAGTTGAGAAAGGGGAATTAAGTGTGGCTAATGACATGATAATTGCTTTTAATAGGTTTACGCTATTTAAAAAAGCAAGATCCCCTTCTAGAACAACATGAAAAATTGCTTTTTCGTCATGCTAAAGGAAGAATCATTCTTGGATACATTGATAGGTTTAAACCATTACAAAATAGTGACAAAAAGTTGGCTGTTAGTAGTAGTGGTTCGTAGCTTCTAAATCAAGTATCTGAAAATATTTCAATGTGGCAAAGTGTGTTTTGCAAAAGTGCACCAATCGTACCTCAATTTTCCACAAGTTTCCATCAGATGTTCGACTTCTTAACTATTACTGGTAACTTATTTAAAATGTGTCTTCAACAACTTCCTTTTCTTTTCAATTGTTTATTCTTTTAGTTTTTTTTTTCCCTTCTATGAGAGGCATAACATCTGTTGGAATATTGTTATGATAAAATAAAAAAAGGAATATTGTTATGATAATATAAAGGAATATTGTTATTGGCTCGGCTCCACCCATAAAAGTACTTGTTTATTTTTGTTTACTACTACATTATAAAAGTATTAACTAGCTCATTAGCTTGTCCTCCTCCTAAACCTACTTATATCATATCATATATATATATATATACCGAGTTGGTTTGATTTTTATCAAAATCAAACCAAACCAACTATATCGGTTTAGATTGGTTCGATTTTGTCTTTCAGATTTTTTCGTTACATGATTATTATTTCAATCTTACTTTGTTAAAACTATAGATAAAATTTTGATAAATAAATATATGTTTAGTAAAAATTAAAAAAATAACAAACATATGATCTATTAAAATATTCTTATAGAAGAATTTTTTTTAGTAACACATAATAGTTATTTTGTTAGTCATCTAAAAATAATTTTTCGTTGATGTACGCTTTCGAAATTAACGAAATTTAAGAATTAAATATAAAAATCAGTATGATACCTAAATAATGATATGTTTTATTTAATATTAAATTATTAAAATACCATTTCAAATTCGAAAAAGATATAAGAAATCTTGACAAATAAATATGGAAGAACAAATAGATGATTGATGCATTTCAATAACACTTGATAAAAAATTAATACAACCCATTATTTAGAATAAATAAAAACAAATGCACTTTATAGTTCTATTAAATATTACATCTCATGAGAGGACCCCAAATATTTTTAGATATTTTAAAAAAAATAATACATAAAGTCTTAAAAGTATATATTTGTATGTCGGTTTGATTCGAGTTTTTTTACTCAATATACCAAACTATTGGATTTTTTGGTCGATTCGATTTAACTTATCAATTTGGTGCGGTTTTCTTATTCGGTTTGAACACCCTTAATCACATATATATACACACCATTAAAGGTGTTGAAAAAGGCATGTTTTACAATATATGACGGTGTAGAAAATAAATTTGCGTCGAGAAAATAAAATCAAGACCGAAAAATATCGCAACAATCGTAGTATTTTATTTTGAATATTTGAGTGTTACAATCTCTATGAATCCTCTGATTCTTCTTTTCAATGATAAATAAATTCAAGGGCCTTTGAGCTTGATCTTGAATCTATGTTTGTTTCCACAAACAATGATCTCGCTCTTGAGTTTAAGCTTCATTGCTTGGACTTAACTTGATTTGGTCTTCGTTCTTGAGCTTGAACTCGATTTGTTCTTCGTTCTTGAGCTTGAACTTGACTTGTTCTTCGTTCTTGAGCTGGAAGTTGATTTCTTGAAATTTAACTTGAAGCTTGAAACTTGTAGAGGAATTTGCAGCGTTTGATCCACGAGCTATTTCTTGCTTCTTGTTATAACTTCTAGTCTCCTTTCTGAGTTATGAAGACCCCTAAGTATAATTATGGAAGGGAAGAGTTGTGATAAGAACAAACTCTTTCCGACCAATCAAATTGAAGGGTGACATGGCTGTGAGCACGTGATTTTTGCCTTATATGAATTACTCTCAGTAATTCGAAACAAAATAACTTTTTCAGTGTTTGCGATTTTGTGGATTTTTGCGACATTTTTGTGGTTGTTTGCATTTTTGTGTGAATGTTTAATGATATAATTCATAAAAAATATAAAATAGTGCATTTTCATTTAGGACCTAATTTTCTGCTTTTTAGGATAATTATTTAATTAATGAAAGAAAATACCAAAAATAGCTCTTTTTGCATTTTCACCTTTTAGCTTTCGAATTTTTTCTTAGGTTTCTTTTAAATTAGGAGTTAGTTAATTTTGAAAATTAATTAGTTTAGTCTTGGAATTAAATCAAGTCTTTTTATTTTTAATTTTGTATCTAACAAAAATCTAAAAAAAAATGAGAAAATGAAAAGAAATTAGAAAGAAGGGTGTAGTCTTGTTAAATACTCCAAATGTGGGTCAAATTCAATTCCAGCCCAATTATTTAAAAACCTCAACCCGTCCCAAATCACCGCAACTTGCTTACCCGGCCCAAACCCACACGCAATACCCGGTCTAGCCCCCTTAATGACCAAACGACCCCATTTCGCCTTCTTCAAATCACGACCGTTGGATCTCATCAATCCAACAGTCCGGAACTGATGAGGCTTTTGATATATAACTGTTCTAAACACCCTTACCCCCATCAAGCCTATCTCTCTTACCCCACTCGTCACCCTCAGAGACTTCATCAACCTCCGCCACAGACCACCTGCCGCCTGCCGGAATTCGCTCACGGTGGCGGTCAGTGGTCAAATACTACCAAAATCACACCCGTGAGCCCTTTTCGCATCCCCATCCCAAATCTCCAATCGCTTCCTCTCAAATCCCCCTAGAACGTCTCGAATTTCAAAAACCTTAGCGCCGCCACGATGATCTCCGATGGCGGCGCCACCTATGACCAAGACCAAAACCTCATCGTACGATCCCTAGTATTCTCTCACCCTTGTCCCACCAACAATTTCCCAAAAATCCCAACCCATTTGCTTCATTTTCAAATCTAAAGGGGCACAAAAGGAAATCGAATTGTCCGAGTTTTATGCTCAATTTTGATATAGATTAGGAGTTGACGATAGCCTTCCTCGTTTGTTCTTAGTAAGAACACATGGTTAAGGCTAATTTTGACTCCCAATCGAAGGCATCAGCTTATTCTGGAGCCGTGTTCGTTTGCAGCTTGCAGTGGGTATCCTCTTTCCCTTATTTCATTTTAGTTCGTTAGTTCTTCTATCCGACCTCATCTCTTTCTGTTTCATTTTTGTCTCTACCATTATTTGTCTTTCTAAGTAGTATTATGCTTTGTGTGATTAGGGAAAGTATGCTGGTTACGATTCTTGTTTAGTTTAATTTTGTGTCGTTTGTTTTGGGTTCTATTTTGAGAAATTGTACTGTTCTGGGCAACCCCATTTGGCCCATCATTTTTGTTCTGATCTTGACCGGGACAGAGGCTTGGGAAGGGGAACAAGGCCAATTTTTGCAAAGCCTGTTTTGAGTTTGTTATTTGAGTCAACTTGGCCCAAAGGTTGAAGGGAAAATTCATTTAGGCATAAGGGGTAAAATCAGAAAATTTCCAAGGGTAGATTGGGTAAGACACTTAGAAGATATTTTGGCTAACAGACTTAGAAGCTTCTGGGTGGGGTTAGAATGGCAATTTCTGATTCTTGGTAGCATTACTTGGGTAACAGGTCAGGAATTTAGGGGTTAACTTAGTTAAAATAAAAATTCACGAGGGGTAAAGGGTAAAAAAGCTAATTCTGAAGTTTGCCCTAGTGACTTGCCTATAAAGGCATTGTATACTTGCCTTGAAAGACAGTTTTTAGAGGAGGAGGGAGCTGAGAGCTGAATAGATAAAAAAATATTAGAAAATTGAGGCGGCTAGAACTGAAAAATCCACTGTTTTACCAAAAGTCCTTGAAATTCCTGAGATAGTCTTCTAGAATAATTCATCAGCAGCTGAAGCTTAAAAATGACTTGAATCTGTGTGGTATTGAAGTGTGTTGGGTCCTTTGGGTTGGGATTTTAATTGCTGAATCTTATTCGATACTTTAAATGGTTTGAGACTACTTCAAAGATATCCATTCTCTGTTTAATCCTGGGTTAATATTCTGCTGCGGTACTGTTGCTAGTCTCCAACTTTTGTTGTACTTTCCTCATATTTTCAGGTATTTCTTCATAACCTTAGCTAACAAATGAAGTGCCACAAATTGAAACCAGACTGAATTTGTACACAGAGTCGGATATTTGAGTAGAAGCTTTGTTCAAGTGTTAAAATTCTATTAGTTTCTGTTATTTATACCTTTGTTTTCTTGTTATGAAACAACTCATTATTCCTCTGTTGAATGCGCTAAGTTGTCCAGCCATGCTCAGGAATTTGAATTTGATTTAACCATTCAAGAATGCTAAATTTTTGGTTACGTGATGGTAAATGAAAGATCCTGTGTGCATAGAATGTTAGACATGTAGTAGCATGCTTGAGTAGGTCCATTAGTCTTGTAGCTTGAAATTAGAGTCTGTTGTGATAGAGAATCGTCCCTTTTGTGATTTGGATAAATATCATTATGCTTGGATAGAAACTAGCTTTTTAAATTATTTAAGTGGATTTAAATTTGTTAAAGTTTAACAATTCAGGTTGGTTAGACTGTTAAATTTGTTGCTTCAGAATCATGCTTAATACAACAAGTAGCATTGATGGTTTAATTGTTTTAGATTGATATCTCTAGGCAATCTGCTTGATTTTAGCCGTAACTAGTTGATGTTTCCATATGGTCTATATCCTAGTTTAGTTTTAAAAGGGGATCACTATTGATTGCTGTATAAGGTTCACGCTCATGCACTAATTCGTTTTTCTCCTTCAGTGATAGTTTGTTTATTCAAAGTTATTAGTTCATTGAGCCATGTTTTTAATTGTAAAGGATTTGTCGTCATATGGGTTGGATCTACGACCCGCTTGACGAGAGATCCAAGAAAGCCTCGTTTGAATTGGGCTTGAATCTGAAACTATTTTCCTGAATCTAGAACCGGCCTATTTGGTGTCGTTTGAGCCTGTTTGATGCATGCCTCTAATTACTAAGCCACTCTCGAACTTTGGTTAAACAATTAGTCCTTTAAATTTTCTTTGAGGAGTTTGAGGTGCGCCGTGCCGAACAAAAATCACCATTGCATAGCCCTCGTGTTAATTTAGATATAAAACTGATTAATATTCGTAGAAAGCCTTTAGGGCCAACTAAAACACGATTCTGATTGCGTATACGTTTGCGTAACATGGTCACAATTCTAAAAATCAATTTGGAGTATGCGTTCGCACAACTTCAATCAAACTTTTCTTAATAATAAAATGGGTTGCGGGCTATTAATTAATGTTAGTTTACATAGTTTGAAGGGTTCCATCCTCCATTAAATCTCATATAACCTTGGTATTAATTTCTTATGGATTAGATACAAATGACTAATATTTCGTAGAATATCCTTTAGGGCCGTCTTAAAATACTATCGTGATTGTGTATATATTCGCATAACATAATTACGGTTATAAAAACAAAGCCGTAGTATGCGTTCGCGCAACTTTGGCCCAAATTTTCTTAATAATGATAAAGCATTACTAATTACGGACATGTTCGCGTGACATGATTTTTGACGCTCCAAACAAATGGGTATACATACGCGTAACTCGTTTCAAGATAATTTTTCCTAATTAAAAGCGGTAAGAGTAAATGCACATAGGTTCCAAAATTAGTAATTAAATAATCTTATAAGCCAAGTAGGATCAAAGCGACCATGCTAGAACCACGGAACTCGAGAATGCCTAACAACCTTCTCCCGGGTTAACAGAATTCCTTATCCGAATTTTTGTGCTTGCAGACATAAACAGAGTCAAACCTTTTCCGCGATTCGGAATTTTAACCAGTGACTTGGGACACCATAAATCTCCCAAGTGGATACTCTGATTTTTAATAAATAATCCAGTTTTGAGTGTCACTTAAATTGAAAAAAAACTCCCTTTTATTATACCCTTCCAGGGGTGTAGTAGTAAAAAAAGAGGTGTGACAGCTCTGGCGACTCTGCTGGGGACAAAAATCCAGAACTTTGGTTCAGGGTTCAAGAATTCAAGCTTGTTTTATGATTTTTACTTGGCTTATTTATTGTTGATATTATTGTGAAACTTTGTGCTAAAATGCTATTTGTTTACTGCTTTAATATTGTTGAATTGTATATAATTGTCTTCTTACGCCACCCCTCTGAGTCTTCTGAAAATGGTGCATACGTTCGCGTAGCCCGCTTTTTCTGTAGAAATTATACCAAATAGAGCGAGGCTGGGCAAGCGACAAGGCCGGGCAGACTTTAGCGCTCCCGGTACGTCGCCCCCTCCTCGGCCCAGTTGTCTGCTCGGGTACCCCAAGTCTAGACCAAAACCCCAGGTTTTTAAACCTAGAAAAATACAGCCTCATGTCGGATCCCTAGTAGGAGCGCTTGTTTGCATCACATGCATTTGACTTAGGGGACTCAACACAGGGGTTGGGTCCGTCTAAGATAGGTGTACCCAAAATAACAAACCATCATGATGCATTCTATGTGCTACGTGAACATTTATTTGTTTCGGCTTGTATGCTGACCGGATAGATAAGAAAAGAAAAAGAGAGGAAAATTAACAAAAAAAGAGGGGAAAAAGAGAAAGAGAGGAAAAGACTAAGAGTAATGTAAGAAAGAAGTAAACCCGATTCTGAGGAAAAACCCAATGCTTGAAAACAACCCGAAACTCTGTCGATTTTTTTCTTCAAAAGGTAGTTATTTCAAGAATCAAAATTGGCCAAACTACGCAGGTGTGATTCTCATCGGATGCGGGATACGTTGGAAACCTACATATGGTCTGGCCTTATTTTGAAAAAAAACAAAAAATAAATTAGGGGGTCAAATAGGTGCAGTTTGGAAGTTCAGTCAAAATAAGCCGATTCAGTTTCGGCAATGTTTTAAACCGTTCTTGCCGAGGTAGCCTTTGAGTATTCTTCAGTTGTCGAAGGGCTATCTTCGTAGATGAACGGACAAAGTTGAGAAGTATCATAAAATAAGCCCTCCCTGGCCTCAAAATTCGTACGGAATTGGGAAGGGGCCACATTTGCAAAAATAGCCAGTTGGTTAAAATTGGCATATCAAGGAAGGGATCACGGTCTTTTGTTTTTTTATATATAAAAACCTATTTTCAAATGGATCCGCTGGAGTCAACCCTAACCCTACCCTTCTACAGGAACAGATGAATACTATCAAAGATCTACCAGAAGTGATCAGGGAGCAGGCTCGGGTACATTTGCGCATGTGGTTGGATGATTTAGATCAGGATGGTCAGAAATGGGTGAGAAAGCTGCTGGGCGCTCTTATAGACATCTGGGAGGTTGAACTACAGGACGATCTGATCAAGGCTATGATAACTTTTTGGGACCCCGCTCGTAATGTTTTTCGCTTCTCAGACTTTGAGATTACCCCTACTTTGGAGGAGATAGCCGGGAACATTGAGTTTGGACGAGATTTGAGGAAGAAACAACTTATATTTACAAGGGCTCCATCGGGGAACAAGTTTATTGACCTCCAGAATATCAGTAAACAGGCAAGTAAAAATCGTGTAAGTGACAGGTATTGTGCTTACCATTTCTTATACTTCAGGTTTGGGCACTCTTCTGGTTTTGAAGCACATGAAAAGGGTTTGAGAAACAAACAAGATAAGGGTCTTTGGCAACTTCATCGCCGGTTTGCATTTATTGTGGCATTCTTGGGGATAATGGTTTTTCTAAATGAGAAAGGGACAGTGGATATTCGTATGGCTAGAATTGCGCAAATCCTCACTACCATGAAAGATCATACACTTTCCCCATTGGTACTGGCGGATATCTATCGTGCGTTGACTTTAAGCAAAACCGGGGCCCAGTTCTATGAAGGTTGTAATATCCTCCTACAAATGTGGATGATCAAGCATCTTTGCCATCATCCCAGATTCATGAGTTATGGCTTAAGCCCAAATAACTTCATCACTAGTTACGAAGAGAGGGTAAATGATTATAATGTGCCAAAGAATTTGAAGCATGGGTGTCTCATTTGAAAGCTCTCAAAGCAAGTCAAATTGAGTGGTCCATAGGATGGCTCCCAAAGACAGAAGCCATATACATGACTGCTGCTAAAGGCTACTTGGGGATAATGGGTGTGAAAAGTATTCAACTGTATGCACCACAGAGGGTCTTGAGACAATTGGGACGGTATCAGATTGTGCCCGAAGATGAAGATCTAAGTACTCAGGTCATAGAATTCCATCCAGAAGACGCATTTCCCGAGGCTTTAGTTCAACAGGATTGGAATAGCTGCCGGTATCTTAAAAATGGCACCCAGGTACCAGATGTCGCAAAGGGAGAAGTGGATCCAAACTATGCTGCTTGGTTTGAGAAGAGGTCTTGTGTGAACAACGAGCCGGAACCCGAACCTGAGAGACCTCATGTGCAAGCTTTTGACGACAAAATCCAAGAAAGATTAGCATGGGGAAAAAAGGAAAAGGCAGATCAAGCTGAGATTCATGCCTTGAAAGAAAAGTTGAGAAACTTGGAATTCAACAATGATCTCCAAGCCCAAGAAGCCGAAGGTGAGAGAAGAAAATTGGTGCAAGAGAATGAAGCTCTTAAGGCCCAAATCCGGAAAATGAAAATAGCAATTGAAAACCCGGGCAGGAGTAGCAAAGATGAAAAGCTCATCTACAATCTTACCTAGAAGACACGTGATTTCGAGGATGAGTTGCAAAAGACCGAAGTGGAGCTAGCAAATGCTCGAGCTAAGTTAGCCAAGGATGCAGGGGAACGAACCAGTCTCATCCGTCAGCTGAAGGAGAAATACGACAAGGGGATGGTAAGTATGAAGAAAAAGGTCAAGATCATTCAAAATGAAATGGCTAAGAAGGAAAGAGACTTCGAGGCCGAAAGGGAGCATTGTTATGCCTTGATAGCGCGGTTGGAAAGGGATCTGCGACAATTTCAAGAACAGAGCCATGCAGCTGAGCAAACTTCGGAAGCTATAGCCCGGCAAGTTGGGTATTTGTTGCGAGAGAAGGGTAGGATCCGTGAAAGGGTCAGGGCTATTGAAGAGTACATCCTAGTAAAATGCCAAGCATGTGAGGACATGACCCGTACCACTTTCTTTGCGGTAGTCATGACATTTATCCAGCAGGTAATGAGAGATTTGGAAAGACTCCGGGGGGATCTTGCAGACGAGCCCGCAGCAGCACCAAACAACACCCCGAGAGCTCTAGGAGTTTTTAAGGCTTTAATGTATTTGTGATCTTTATTTAAGTCGGTACTTTCTGTTTTGAGTCTGTTAAGTTATTAGTTTTTTTGAGTTGATCTTTTTCTAAGTTTGTTAGTTGCTTTCGAGTCAGTGGGTCTTGAGTCCTTGTAGTCAAAGTGTTTGTTTTTTATGAAAAATTGAAAATCCTAAAAATATTTTTGTTATTTATTTTTTATTTATATCCTCAAAAACTACGCTTGGTCTGATTCATGCGGGGTCATGATATGTAGGCAATCTCTATAGGATTTGACCGTAACCTAATAAAATAAAAAGAAAGGAAGGAAAAAAAAAGTGAGGAAAAATGAAAGAAGGAAAAACACAAGAGGAGAAGTAAAGAAAAGAAAATAAGAGCAGAAAAATAAGAGAGAGGCATGAGAGAGTAGAAATAAGAGAAAAAACAAGAATGAAAGAGAGAGGTAAGAAGAGAAGGGGAAGTTGCAAAATAGAAATAAGGAAAGCCGGGATGACGCAAGTAGTCGAGCAAATGCATAATAGAAATGGTTAACTGTTTAGGTGCATTCATTTCCCAAATGTGCAGCTGCCAATCTGTTAAAGCTCTAACCGCTAAAAAAGTTGTTGTTGATGTATTGAGCCCAGGCAGATGGTTAGTTGCTCTGGCATTCTGGCAACCCATTCCTACAATACCCGGTCAAAAGGCAGGCTGAACATGACTAACCAAGAATTGGAGGCGAATATCGTTGACCCATCAAAAGAAGTGGAAGAAGTTGATGTTAATGCGATGAAAGAGGAGATGTATAAGTTGAAGCAACAAATGGCTGAAATGTATCAAGCCTGGGTAAAGGGGCATCCACTACCGGTTTATCCCGCCAACCTTGCTTATATCCCACCGTTGGCTCAAAATCAAGATCCTCCCACTGTGAATTCATCCCCGGCCTTTCGTACCTACCAACAATGCTATGGCACCACCTCCCAAACACCACCAGCCCCACCACCTAAACCGGTCTCATACCCTCCCCCACCAACTACTCCTGTATTTGTGGCACCTCCACCTTCTGCATTACACCGATCCTCCAATGAGCCTCTATTCCAGACTCAAGAAAATCATTATTATCCCCCAGAACCAACCTTCAAAGCACCGGACCATGTTCTTACCCTCCTCGTTTTGATCTCTCGGCAGAAATTGAGAAGCCTCCCAAGAATCCTGAATAGGAAGAGATGGTTAGGAAAGTCAAAAGCTTGGAGCAATCTTTCAGGAATATGCAGGGGCTAGGTAGGTAAGTGAGCGTGGCATATAAAGACCTGTGTTTGTTCCCAGATGTACAGTTACCAGCAGGATTCAAGTTGCCCAAGTTTGATTTATATGATGGGCATGGTGATCCCGTGGCACATCTGAGAGGGTTCTATATTAAGATGAGAGGAGCAAGTGGAAGAGATGAATTACTGATGGCTTATTTTAGTCAAAGTTTAAGTGGCTCAACTTTGGAATGGTACACTCGACAAGATCATGGTCGGTGGTACACTTGGGATGATCTGGCCCAAGCATTTGCCTGTCATTTTCAGTACAATCTTGAAATTGTTCCAGACCATCTGTCATTGACGAAAATTGAGAAAAAGCTCGGAGAAAATTTCAGAGAATATGTCTTCCGCTGGAGAGAGCAAGCAGCGAGGGTTGACCTTCTGATGAAAGAGAGTGAAATGGTTGATTATTTCTTGCAGGCCTTCGAGCCCACCTATTTCGGTCAATTGGTGTCAACAGTAAGGAAATCTTTCAATGAAGTGGTGAAAATGGGAAGCATGGTAGAGGAAGGACTTAAGACCAACAAGATCATGAGTTATTCAGCAATCAAAGCAACCACCCAGGCCATTCAAAGTGGCACTGGGGGCGTACTGGGAAATAAGAAGAAAGAGGACGTTGCGGTAGTTGATTCAAGAGCTTGGTCCAGGGGCCCGTCGCCTTACTATAACCAGCCTCGACCCTACCCCCAAACTTAAGCCCACACTCTATATAGCCCACCACAACATTACTACCCACTGCCAGATCCCCACTTCTCTATCCATCATACTCAAACATACACTTAACCTCCCACCCATACACAATGGCGTGCACCAACCCCATAAAATACCTACCAACTCCACAAAATACCTATCCACCCTTGAGAGCCTACAGAAACCCCTCTGGAGCAGGTTTCCAATCAAACCAAGCCTTCAGGAATGAGAGGACGCAGAAGCAGAAGACTTTCACTCCACTGGGAGAATCATACACCAGTCTATTCCACAGGTTGAGGCAGTTGGGTATGTTAAATCCGATTGAGGCTAAGCTGCCAAATCCCCCTCCGAGAAATCTTGATCACTCGTTGAGTTGTGAATATTATTCAGGGGCCCCGAGGCATGACACAGAGAAATGTAGGAAGTTGAAGACAGCTATTCAAGAGCTCACTGATACCCGCCGAATTGAGGTGCAAGCCCCGGAGACGCCTAATATCAATCAGAATCCATTGCCAACCCATCACGAGACCCATATGATTGAGCTGGTGAAAAAGGGAGGAGAATATAAGAAGCCTTCACAGACTGTAATGATGATCAGGTCTAGTGAGGACAGGCCAAATGGGAAGCCAACTAGTGGGAAGACTTCGATCAAGGTGAAAGAGACAGGTAGTAAACCAGTTGTGGTGGTTCAGAAGGAGTCTTCGAGCGTTGTTGCAGTGAAACAAGAACAAGCCAAAGTGGTGGTGCCAGGGGCAGCTACCAAGCCCGTTGTAATCGTGGAAGGTGCTCGTATAGAGCCTGTTATTATCAAGCCAGTGAATCAACTACCAATAATCAGCAGTACTACCATTTCCGTGGAATTACGGCCGAGTGACAGTGAAGTATAAAGGGAAAGAAGTTAAATAAGAAGTTTGTGAAACCCATGGTCTGACTCGCCCAGGGAGATGCTTTGCCTCTGAAGAGCTGATAAAAGCCAAAACCGCCAAAGATAATCTAGCGACGATGAAGAAAACGGTAACTGAAGAAGAGTCAGAAGAGTTCTTGAGGAAAATGAAGGTGCAAGATTATTCCATTGTAGAACAGTTGAGAAAGACCCCTGCGCAGATCTCATTTCTCTCATTGTTGATCCATTTCGATGAGCACCGTTGGGCGCTGATGAAAATTTTCAATGAGGCCCATGTTCCCAACAAGATATTGGTAAATCACTTGGAGAAAATAGCAAATAAAATATTTGAGGTGAACAGAGTTACCTTCTCTGATGATGAGTTGCCCATGGAGGGTACTGAGCATAATAGGGCCCTTTATCTGACAGTGAAGTGCGAAGATTCTATGGTTACCCGAGTTCTGATCGACAATGGGTCTAGTGCAAACATTTGCCCTCTCTCCATATTGAACAAGAAGAATGTAGACGATGATAGAATTCACAAAAATAATATTTATGTACGAGGGTTCGACGATAGGGGCAAAGATTCAGTGGGTGATATTATACTAGAATTGACAATAGGGCCTATTGATTTCACTATGGAATTCCAAGTGTTGGATGTGGGGGTTTCTTACAATCTTTTACTAGGGAGACCCTGGATTCATGCAACCAAGGCAGTGCCATCCACCTTGCACCAGATAATTAAGTTTGAATGGGACAGACAGGAAATTGTGGTGCACAGTGAGGATAATCTTTGCGCCCTGGGTGATGCCATTGTACCGTTCATCAAAGCTGAAGACGACAAGGGTCCATGGGTATATCAGGTCTTTGACACGGTATCATTTGAAAAGATCCCATAAGGTAAGTTTGTTCCAATCCTTAAAGTAGCAACCGCATCAGTTATGGTGGCTTCAGAGATGTTGAAGAATGGCTTCGTACCTGGAAAGGGTTTGGGTGCTTCTCTGCAAGGCATCGTACAACCAGTGTCTCTTCCCAAAAACTTGGATACTTTTGGTTTGGGGTTAAAGCTTATAGCTACGGATATAAGGCGAGCCAGAAAGCTGAAACAAAGAGCATGGGTTCTTCCAAAGCCTATCCCGCGGCTGTCCAGATCATTTGTTAGTCCTAGTGCCAGAAAGCGCTCAATGTCAACAGTTCCCAGTTCATTGATCGATGCTGATGGAGATTTGGATAAAGGGTTCGAGAGGTTGATCAATGAGGTAAATATGGTGGAAGCTGGGGAAGGATCAAGCAAAGCAGATGTGCAATTTGTGGGGCCCTGTGCAAAGATCAACAATTGGGAAGCTACTCCTCTTCCTACTCGGAGGGAGTCTTGGTAGTCGGCTTTAATTTTTCTTTCAATTTAATCTGGATTATTTCCAGGGTTGTAATTCAGATGCTATGTTCCATCCGTTTGGATGAGTTAAACCTTGTTATATTTAAATTTCAATGAAATGCAATTTCCCTTCTTTTCATTCCTGATATTTTTATTTTTATTTTTTCTTTTCTTCCTTGTATAGTTCTTTTTATGTTAGTTTCAATGACATGACATGCATGAGGAATCTCCGGCCCACTCTTAAATGCCAATCTAATTCTGAAATAATAGTACAAGAAATTGAGTGTGATGATGAAATGGAATATAATGATGATGAGCCTTTTGAGGAGATCAGTAAAGAATTAAGCCATTTTGAGGAAAAACCCAAACCTAACCTGAATGATACAGAAGCAATCAACTTAGGGGACCAAGATAATGTCCGAAAAACTAAAATAAGTGTCCATCTTGAACCACAGCTCAGGGAGGAGATAATTAAAGCATTTTTTGAGTAAAAAGATATTTTTGCATGGTCATATGACGACATGCCGGGTCTAAGCACTGATTTGGTGGTTCACAAATTGCCCACCGACCTAGCATTCCCTCCTGTCAAGGAAAAGCTGAGGAAATTTAAAACTGATATGAGTGTGAAGATCAAATAAGAAGTTACCAAGCAATTTGAGGCAAAGTTCATTTGATTCACACGGTATCCCACCTGGTTAGCCAATGTGGTGCCTATGCCAAAGAAGGATGGAAAAACCAGGTGTGTGTTGATTATCGTGATCTCAACAAGGCGAGTCCAAAGGACAATTTCCCACTTCCAAATATCCATATCTTGATTGATAATTGTGACAAACATGAGATTGGTTCTTTTGTGGATTGTTATGCGGGCTATCACCAGATCTTAATGGATGAGGAAGATGCAGAAAAGACAACATTCATCACGCCATGGGGAATGTATTACTACAGGGTCATGCCATTTGGGTTGAAAAGTGTTGGGGCAACCTACATGAGAGCGATGAGAACCATATTCCACGACATGATACACAGAGAGATCGAGGTGTATGTGGATGATATAATTATAAAGAGCTGGAAGCAGTCTAACCACGTCCGGGATCTAAGAAAGTTCTTCAAAGGCTTCGCAGGTACAATCTCAAGCTCAATCCTGCGAAATGTGCTTTCGGTGTTCCATCTGGAAAATTGTTGGGATTTATAATCAGCCATCGAGGTATTGAGTTAGACCCATCAAAAATCAAATCCATTCAAGAATTTCCACCTCCGAAGAACAAGACCGAGATGATAAGTCACTTAGGGAGATTGAATTACATCAGCAGATTTATCGCTGAGCTCACGACAACTTATGAGCCAATCTTCAAGTTGTTAAAGAAGGATGTCGCGGTCAAGTGGACAGACAAATGTCAAGAAGCATTTGATAAGATAAAAGAGTATCTGTCAAACCCACCAGTGTTGGTCCTGCCAGAACCAAGGAGGCTTTTGATTCTGTATTTGACGATTTTGGACAACTCGTTTGGATGTGTGTTAGGTCAGCACGACATCACCAGCAGGAAAGAGCAGGCCATATACTACCTCAACAAGAAGTTCACAGCTTACGAGCTTAAGTATACTCAGCTTGAGAGGACGTGTTACACTTTAACTTGGGTAGCACAGAAGTTAAAACATTACCTATCATCGTATACCATTTCCCTTATCTCGCGGTTGGATCCGTTGAAGTACATCTTTCAGAAGCGTATGCCCACAGGAAGGCTCGTAAAGTGGCAAATCTTACTCACGGAGTTCTACATTGTCTATGTGACCCGGATTGCAATGAAAGCACAAGAGTTGGTTGATCATTTGGCTGAGAATCCAGTAGATAAAGAATATGAACCTTTGAAGACATACTTCCACGACGAAAAGGTAATGCACGTTGATGAGTTGGAACAAGCTGAGAAGCCAGGATGGAAACTTTTCTTTGATGGGGCTGTCAATATGAAAGGCGTTGAGATAGGAGTGGTACTTATTTCTAAAACAGGGCAGCATTACCCTATTACGGCTCAGCTTCGCTTCTATTTTATTAATAACATGGCCGAATATGAGGCATGCATCTTGGGTTTGAGGTTAGCTGTGGATATGGGTGTCCAGGAAGTCTTGGTCATGGGTGACTCGGACCTTCTGGTACACTAGATTCAAGGAGAATGGGAAACACAAGATTTGAAGCTTATACCATACCGACTATGTTTGCATGATCTTTGTCAACGGTTTCAATCAATAGAGTTTAGGCATATTCCAAGGATTCATAATGAGGTTGCCGTTGCTTTGGCCACTTTGGCATCAATGTTGCATCATCTAGATAAGGCTTATATGGACCCTCTGCAGATTCAGGTCTGCGATCAGCATGCTTATTGCAATATGGTGGAAGAGGAACTCGATGGTGAGCCGTGGTTCCATGATATCAAAGAATACCTTAGAATGGGAGTGTATCCAGTACCGGCCACAAGGGATCAAAAGAGAGCAATTTGGCATTTGGCAAGTGAATTTTTCTTCAGTGGAGGGGTATTGTACAAAAGAACTCCAGATATTGGTTTGTTGAGATGCGTAGATGCTAGACAGTCCATAGCTATCATGACTGAAGTACATTCAGGGGTTTGTGGACCGCATATGAGCGGGTATGTGTTGGCAAAGAAGATTCTCCGAGCAAGTTATTATTGGCTTACTATGAAGTGAGATTGTATCAGCTTTTTGCGCAAGTGTCATCAGTGTCAGGTGCATGGAGATTTGATTCACTCTCCGCCATCGGAATTGCACACAATGTATGCACCATGGCCTTTCGTTGCATGGGGCATGGATGTCATTGGGCCAATTGAGCCAGCAGCGTCAAATGGGCATAGGTTTATTCTGGTGGCCATTGACTATTTCACCAAGTGGGTTGAAGCCAAAACTTTCAAGTTTGTAACCAAGAAGGCGGTGGTTGATTTTATGCACTCAAATATCATTTGTCGGTTTGGGATACCAAAGGTGATCATTACAGACGATGGGACTAATCTCAATAGTCATCTGATGAAAGAAGTATGTCAGCAGTTTAAGATTACACATCGTAATTCCACCCCTTATCGCCCCAAGGAAAATGGAGCAGTTGAAGCGTCCTACAAGAATATAAAGAAGATACTCCGGAAAATGGTGGAGGGTTCTAGACAGTGGCATGAAAAGTTGGCTTTCGCATTGTTGGGTTATCGCACTACTATTCGTACTTCAGTAGGGGCGACCCCTTATTTGTTAGTGTATGGCACTTAGGCGGTGATACCTGCAGAGGTGGAAATTACATCCCTTCGGATTGTTGCGGAAGCCGAAATTGATAATGATGAATAGGTTAAAGCCCGCTTGGAGCAATTGAGCTTGATCGATGAGAAGAGATTAGCAGCAGTATGTCATGGTCAATTGTATCAATAGAGAATGGAGAGAGCATATAATAAGAAGGTGCGCCCACGAGAGTTCGAAGTGGGTCAGCAAGTGTTGAGGCGTATTCTTCCACACCAGGCCGAGGCTAGAGGCAAGTTCGCCCCAAATTGGCATGGGCCGTTCATCGTGACGAGAGTGTTGTCCAATGGTACTTTATATTTGACAAATATAGAAGTCAAGTGTGTTGAAATGGCCATCAACTCTGATGCGGTCAAGAGATATTATGTATGATTTCCTTTGAATTAATTGCATTTGTTTGTATTTGGTATGTTTTGAAGATTGGAATAACGAAGGACTTTTGTTCTAATATCTAAACACTTTATCCTTTGTTACACCTTCGAGCCGCATTTATTTTCTTTCATACCCCTCTTTCGGAATCAATGACAAAAACTCGTAAACACAAGCGTGGAAAGTAAGTGATGAAAAGGAGAAGGAAAACAATAAAAAGAGAGAGAGAAAAAAAATGAAAAAAAAGAAAAAGAAAAAGAAAAGAAAAGAAACAGAAAAAAAAGAAGAAAAAAAAGAGAAGGGAGAAAATGGAAGAGAAGAAAAATCACAACAACAAAGTAATTTTTATGACATGAACTACGTTCGACCTGATTCCTTTTAAAGATACGTAGGTAGCCTCAGGGTTCGGTCCCATCATAATAAAAATCCAAAAGTCCCTAAGCGAGAAACTGGGGCAGAAGTTGCGATTGTGCAAGAGATTTGATTCCGAAAGTTGTAATTTTAAACCCATTTGAATTGTTTTGAGCCTTTGATACCCTTTCTTTCTAACCCTGTCCAAAAGCCCGCATTACGGTCCAAAGAAAGACCTTCTGATCAGTCTTCAAGAAATGCCGAGTCAAGCATGAAGAGGTAATTCATGTCAGGGAAAACACTCTGGTCCAAGCAAAAAAATGATGAAAATGAGAGAGTCTTATATGTGAAAACCCTCACCGGCACCGTAAGGAGAAAGTGAGTTGAGAGAAATCAAAATGAGAGAGTTTTATTGGTGAAAACTGTCGCGGGAACCTTAAGGCGAAAGTGAGTTTTCAGATGAACAAATGAGAGGGGTCTGTGGGTGAAAACCGTTCAGGACACCACAGGATGAAGAAGGTCAGGGTTTGGTTGAAGAAATCAGGTTATGGAACTCAGGGGCAACAAAGCATGGCAAGTGAAAGTTGATTGGTTGGATGGATTGAGGCGATTAGTCCGAAATGAATGTCATGATCAATTGTACCAGCTGTTCCACTCAGATAAGTCTCTTTTCATTTTCTTTCCTTTTTGTAAATCGTCCGGTTTTGGATTCTCTTTATCCTTAACTCTCAAGGTCATTGCATTTCATTCCTTTGAGGTTTGATCTTTAAGATGTTTCAATATCAGTCTTGTTCAAAACAAAGAAGAAAGGATGTCAAGGTTCACTACCAGTCTCCCAATTGCAAAGCATAGTGGGGCCAGAACGTACCAAAGATGGCATGATGCAAAGTAAGATACAAAGGGTCACCGGAAGTTTCATCGGTGGATTGATTGGGTAGTCTTATGGGAGATGAAAAGTTTCAGATAAAAGGGGTTAGAGAAGTGAAATAAGAGTCTGGGTATAAAACACTCGGGTCATCGAAGGTCATGGGGTTTGAAAGTCAGTCAGAAAGGCAAGCGGTTCAGGGCCAGTTCGGGAAGTAGGTCAAAGCAAAACACAACAGCGGAGACATCTTCAGCAACAATGCCATCAACTAACCACCATTTTAAACTGACAATATTTTTCTTTGATTGAAACTGGGGAAGAAGATTTTCTTTGTTTTGTCTATTTTGTCGAAGTCAGGAGCCCGCCAGAGAACAGAGGCATACATTTCAAATTTTAGCAGTCAAGAGCCCGCCTGGATAACAGAGGCATACATTTCAAGTTTTAGCAGTCAGGAGCCCGCCTGGATAAAATAGGCATACATTTCAAGTTTCAGTTGTTAGGAGCCCGCCTGGAGAATAGAGGCATACATTTCAAGTTCCAGCAGTCAGGAGCCTGCTCGGAGAACAGAGGTATTACAATTCATGTTTGAGTTTTCAAATTCTTATTAATATTCGGTAATGTGATGCCCAGCCACCAAACTAGGCAGACGATTTTCTTTGTTTTGTCTATTTTGTCGAAGTCAGAAGCCCGCTTGGAGAACAGAGGCAACACGCCTCAAGAACAGAGGCACACATTTCAAGTTTCAGCAGTTAGGAGCCCGCCTGGAGAACAAAGGCATACATTTCAAGTTTCAGAAGTCAGGAGCCCACCTGAAGAATAGAGGTATTACAATTCAAGTTTTAGTTTTCAAATACTTATTAATATCCGGTAATGTGATGCCCAACCACCAAACTAGGGCAGAAGATTTTCTTTGTTTTGTCTATTTTATCAAAGTCAGGAGCCCACATGGAGAACAGAGGCATACATTTCAAGTTTCAGCAGTCAGGAGCCCGCCTGGAGACAGATGCATACATTTCAAGTTTCAGCAGTCAGGAGCCCGCCTGGAGAATAGCGGCACACATTTCAAGTTTCAGTAGTCAGGAGCCCGTCTGGAGAACAGAGGCATTCATTTCAAGTTTCAGAAGTCAGGAGCTCGCCTGAAGAACAGGGGTATTACAATTCAGGTTTTAGTTTTCAAATTCTTATTAATATCTGGTAATGTGATGCCCAGCCACCAAACTAGGGCAGAAGATTTTTTTTGTTTTGTCTATTTTGTCGAAGTCAGGAGCCCGCCTGGAGAACAGAGGCATACATTTCAAGTTTCAGCAGTTAGGAGCCCACTTGGAGAATAAAGGCACACATTTCAAGTTTCAGCAGTCAGGAGCCCGCCTGGAGAACAGAGGCATACATTTCAAGTTTCAGAAGTCAGGAGCCTACCTAAAGAACAGAGGTATTACAATTCAAGTTTTAGTTTTCAAATTCTTATTAATATCCGGTAATGTGATGCCCAACCACCAAACTGGGGCAGAAGATTTTCTTTATTTTGTCTATTTTGTCGAAGTCAGGAGCCCGCCTGGAGAACAGAGGCATACATTTCAAGTTTCAGCAGTCAGGAGCCCGCCTGGAGAATAGAGGCATACATTTCAAGTTTCAGTAGTCAGGAGCCTGCCTGGAGAACAAAGGCATACATTTCAACTTTCAGCAGTCAGGAGCCCGCCTAGAGAACAAAGGTACACATTTCAAGTTTCAGCAGTCAGGAGCCCGCCTGGAGAACAGAGACATACATTTCAAGTTTCAGCAGTCATGAGCCCGCTTGGAGAACAAAGGCATACATTTCAAGTTTCAGAAGTCAGGAGCCCACCTAAAGAACCAAGGTATTACAATTCAAGTTTTAGTTTTCAAATTCTTATTAATATCTGGTAATGTGAGGCCCAGCCACCAAACTAGGGCAGAAGATTTTCTTTGTTTTGTCTATTTTGTCGAAGTTAGGAGCCCGCCTGGAGAACAGAGGCATAAATTTCAAGTTTCAGCAGTCAGGAGCCCGCCTGGAGAACAGAGACATACATTTCTAGTTTCAGTAGTCAGGAGCCCGCCTGGAGAACAGAGGCATACATTTCAAGTTTCAGCAGTCAGGAGCCCGCCTGGAGAACAGAGGACTACATTTCAAGTTTTAGCGGTCAAGCATTACTCGAAGAAAGGGCAAAACATCTCAGATCACAATTCAAGGCAGCAACAAAAGGATGTCGCTGGGAGAATGCAAGTCAACAAGGCAACAAGAACCATAAAAGCAAGTTTGAAGGTATAGATAGGATCTTTTGTAATTCATAGATCATAGCTTATTCTAGTTTCTTTTTATTTTTGACACGGTGTAATAAGGGGGTTTAGTAAGCAGTAGCAGCAGCAACAACAACAGTGAAACCACAGCTTCATGGTAGTCCCAGCTACCAGACCTTCCCGAACTACACTGACCTGATTTCTTTTTTATCCAAGGATATGTAGGCAACCTCGGAAGCAGGGTGCGGTCAAACCTTTCAAAAATGCTTCCCACGGAGTATTCAAACGGGCAAAAATCGATCGTATCCGCTCACTTATCTTTGCACGAAAACTCTTCGTGTTTCCGAGAAAAGAGGGGCAACTGTGAGCACGTGATTTTTGCCCTATATGCTCCTAGAAATTCAAAACAAAATAACTTTTTCAGTGTGTGTGATTTTGTGGATTTTTGCGATATTTTTATGGTTGTTTGCATTTTTGTGTGCATGTTTAATTGATATAATTAATAAAAAATACAAAATAGTGCATTTGTATTTAGGACTAATTTTCTACTTTTTAGGATAATTATTTAATTAATGAAAGAAAATACTAAAAATAGCTCTTTTTGCATTTTCACCTTTTAACTTTCGAATTTTATCTTAGTTTTATTTTAAATTAGGAGTTAGTTAATTTTTGAAAATTAATTAGTCTTGGAATTAAATCAGGTCTTTTTATTTTATCTAACAAAAATCTAAAAAATGAGAAAATGAAAAGAAATTAGAAAGAATTGGGTGTAGTCTTGTTAAATACTCCAAATTTGGGTCAATTTCAATTCCAGTCCAATTATTTAAAGACCTTAACCCATCCCAAATCGTTGTAGCCTTCTTACCCGACCCAAATCCGCATACAATACCCGGTCCAGCCCCCTCAATGACCAAACAACCCCGTTTCGCCTTCTTCTAATCACGTCCGTTGGATCTCATCAATCCAACGGTCCGGAACTGATGAGACTTTTGATATATAATTGTTCCAAACACCCCTTACCCCCCATCAAGCCTATCTCTCTTACCCCAATCGTCACCCTCAGAGACTCCATCAACCTTCGCCACAGACCACCGTCTGCCGCCTGTCGGAATTCACTCACGGCGGCGGTCGGCGGTCAAATACCACCAAAATCACACCCCTGAGCCCTTTTCGCATCCCCATCCCAAATCTCCAAAAGCTTCCTCTCAAATCCCCCTAGAACGTCTCAAATTTCAGAAACCTTAGTGCCGCCACGATGATCTCCGGTGGCGGCGCCACCTTTGACCAAGACCAAAACCACATCCTACGATCCCTAGCATTCCCTCACCCTTGAACCACCAGCAATTTCCCAAAAATTCCAAACCATTTGCTTTATTTTCGGATCTAAAGGGGCACAAAAGGATATCAAATTGTCCGAGTTTTATGCTCAGTTTTGACATAGATTAGGAGTTGAGGATATCCTTTCTCATTTGTTCTTAGTAAGAACACATGGTTAAGGCTAATTTTAACTCCAAATCGAAGGCATCAGCTTATTCTCGAGCCGTGTTCATTTGCGGCTTGTAGTGGGTATCCTCTTTCCCTTATTTCATTTTAGTTCGTTAGTTTATCTATCCGACCTCATCTCTTTCTGCTTCATTTTTTTCTCTACCATTATTTGTCTTTCTAAGCAGTATTATGCTTTGCGTGATTAGGGAAAGTATGTTGGTTACAATTCTTATTTAGTTTAATTTCGTGTCGTTTGTTTTGGGTTCTATTTTGAGAAATTGTAATGTTCTGGGCAACCCCATTTGGCCCATCATTTTTGTTTTGATCTTGATTAGGACAGAGGCTTGGGAAGGGGAACAAGGCCAATTTTTGCAAAGCCTGTTTTGAGTTTGTTATTTGAGTCAAGTTGGCCCAAAGATTGAAGGGTAAATTCATTTAGGCATAAGGAGCAAAATCAGAAAGTTTCCAAGGGTAGATTGGGTAAGACACTTAGAAGATATTTTAGGCAACAGCTTAGAAGCTTCTGGGTGGGGTTAAAATGGCAATTTTTGATTCTTGGTAGCATTACGTGGGTAACAAGTCAGGTATTTAGGGATTAACTTAGTTAAAATAAAAATTCACGAGGGGTAAAGGGTAAAAAAGCTAATTCTGAAGTTTGCCCTAGTGACTTGCCTATAAAGGCATTGTATACTTGCCTTGCAAGACAGTTTTTAGAGGAGGAGGGAGCTGAGAGCTGAATATATAAAAAATATCAGAAAATTGAGGCGGCTAGAACTGAAAAATCCACTATATTATCAAAAATCCTTGAAATTCCTGAGATAGTCTTCTAGAATAATTCATCAGCAGCTGAAGCTTAAAAATGACTTGAATATGTGTGGTATTCGAGTGTGTTGGGTCCTTTGGGCTAGGGTTTTAATTTCTGAATCTCATTCGATACTTCTGATGGTTTGAGATTGCTTCAAAGATATCCATTCTCTGTTTAATTCTGGGTTAATATTCTATTGTGCTACTATTGCTGGTCTCTAACTTTTGCTGTACTTTCCTCATATTTTCAGGTATTTCTTCATAACCTTAGCTAACAAATGAAGTGCCACAAGTTGGAACTAGACTGAATTTGTACACAGAGTCGGATATTTGAGTTGAAATTTGAGTAGAAGCTTTTTTCAAGTGTTAAAATTCTATTAGTTTCTGTTGTTTATACCTTTGTTTTCTTGTTATGAAACAACTTATTATTCCTCTGTTGAATGCGCTAAGTTGTCCAACCATGCTCAGGGATTTGAATTTGCTTTAGCCATTCAAGAATGCTAAATTTTTGGTTACGTGATGGTAAATGAAAGATCCTATGTGTATAGAATGTCAGACATGTAGTAGCATGCTTGAGTAGGTCCATTAGTCTGGTAGCTTGAAATCAGATTCTGTTGTGATAGAGAATCGTCCCTTTTGTTATTTGGATAAATATCATTATGCTTGGGTAGAAACTAGCTTTTGAAATTATTTAAGTAGACTTAAATTTGTTGAAGTTTAACAATTCAGGTTCGTTGGACTGTTAAATTTGTTGCTTCAGAATCATGCTTAATATAACAAGTAGCATTGATGGTTTAATTGTATTAGATTGATATCACTAGGCAATCTGCTTGATTTTAGCCGTAACTAGTTGATGTTTCCATATGGTCTATATCCTAGTTTAGTTTTAAAAGGGGATCACTATTGATTGTTGTATAAGGTTCACGCTCATGCACTAATTCGTTTTTCTCCTTCAGTGATAGTTTGTTGATTCAAAGTTATTACTTCATTGAGCCATGTTTTTAATTGTAAAGGTTTTGTTGTCAAATGGGTTGGATCTACGACCCGCTTGCCTAGGGATCCAAGCAAACCTCGTTTGAACTGGGCTTGAATCTGAAACTATTTGCCTGAATCTAGAACTAGCCTATTTGGTGTCGTTTGGGCCTGTTTGATGCATGCCTCTAATTACTAAGCCACTCTCGAACTTTGGTTAAGCAATTAGTCCTTTAAATGTTTTGTGAGTAATTTGAGGTGCGCTGTGCTAAACAAAAATCACCATTGCATGGCCCTCGTGTTAATTTAGATATAAAACTGATTAATATTCGGAGAAAGCCTTTAGGGCCAATTAAAACACGATTGTGGTTGCGTATACGTTCGCGTAACATGATCACAATTCTAAAAATTAATTTGGAGTATGCGTTCGCGCAACTTCGATCAAACTTTTCTTAATAATAAAACGGGTTACGGGCTATTAATTAATGTTAGTTTACATAGTTTGAAGGGTGACATCTTCCATTAAATCTCATATAACCCTGGTATTAATTTTTTATGGATTAGATCCAAATGACTAATATTTCATAGAATATCCTTTAGGGTCGTCTTAAAATACTATCGTGATTGTGTATACGTTCGCGTAACATAATTACGGTTATAAAAACAAAATTGGATTATGCATTCGTGCAACTTTGGCCCAAATTTTCTTAATAATAATAAAGTGTCACTAATTGTGGACATGTTCGCGTGACATGATTTTGGACGCGCCAAACAAATGGGTATACGTACGCGTAACCTGTTTCAAGATAATTTTTCCTAATTAAAAGCAGTAAGAAGTAAATGCACATAGGTTCCAAAATCAGTAATTAAATAATCTTATAAGCCATGTAGGATCAAAGCAACCGTGCTAAAACCACGGAACTCGGGAATGCCTAACACCTTCTCCCGGGTTAACAAAATTTCTTACCCGGATTTCTGTGTTCGCAAACATAAACAGAGTCAAACCTTTTCCTCGATTCGGGATTTTAACCGGTGACTTGGGACACCATAAATCTCCCAAGTGGCGACTTTGATTTTTAATAAATAATCCCGTTTCGATTGTCACTTAAATTGGAAAAAACTCCCTTTTATTATATCCTTCTGGGGGTGTAGTAGTGAAAAAGGAGGTGTGATAATGGCTGCATTTGATTGGCCAGAACATGCACTTGCACACGTGGCGCGATTTCATTGGCCTTTTTTAGTGTGACTTGGCATGCCTTGTCATTTTAACACATGGCATGATCCTATTGGCTCTTCCGTTTGACTTGGAGTGCCACGTCATTTGACACGTGGCACCAAACTGGGCCTTCAGGAAGAGGTCATCATGGGCTTAACGAAGTGGTCTCATCATTTTAGCCCAATTAAATGGGCTAGCCCAATGGATTAAGACTTATTTATTTAATTCACATATATTGGACTTATATAATTAATTCAATTATATTAGCCTGTAGTATTTATTGGACCAATATATCTTGAATTTAAAATATAATCCAAATTATATTATGAATTTAATTATAATAAGATTTGTATGCCTACAAATGCCCCTACTTCAAGGTTTATCATAGTGTAGACTGATCGAGACTCAAGGATTAGACTTGAAGTATACTACCCCAAAATAGAATCCTCACTTTCCTTGAATTAAGAAAAGTAATCCTCACTTTCCTTGAATTAAGAAAAGTATTAACATATTACTTGGCTTGTATGAATATATGTAATGACCAACCATCAATTACGTTGGATATTAATGAAACTCTTTTTGCTCTTTGCAATAAAGAGACTTTCTATTTTTCTATTCAACATAGAACTTCTTTACGTGGCTATCTTGATGGGAACAATTCTATTTGTATAAGCAATTGAGATCCACATATTACTCATTGTACACGAAGTGTTTTGCAAATTTCCAAATCCTACTCCAACTCAAAGTGGCCGAATTGATACTGACCAAAGATTAACCTGCCGTCAGTAACCAAATTCTTCTAGGAGACATATCATATTACTGATTTCCACATCGTTATTATGCCTTTGCAAGCCATCCTCGGCACTTGTATATATAGACGCATGCTTTCCAATCGTGAATATCGATATCCTCTGCTTGCAAGCTACCTTGTATTCACTTTTGACTACTCGAAAGCATTAATGTGAAGGTAATTTCTTCTTCTTTTCTTGTGTTTTTTTTGTTTTGTTGTCTTTTTTTTGTAGTTCAAGCGAGATCCACGCATGAAGGAGGCGCTCTTAGGGTGTGAGGGGACGGGTACTCATCCCTACCCAAATATCGGAGGGATTATTTTCATGGCCCGATTCTTGAAGAGATTACTCTCAATGTGGACCAATTCTTGGAGAGATTACTCTCAAAATGGCCCGATTCTTGGAGAGATTTCTCTCAAACTGGCCTGACTACCGAAGAGATTACTCTCAATGTGGCCAAATTCTTGGAGAGATTATTCTCAAAATGGCCCGACTACCGGAGAGATTACTCTCAATGTGGCCCAATTCTTGGAGAGATTACTCTCAAAACGGCCCGACTACCGGAGAGACTACTCTTAATGTGGCCTAATTCTTGGAGAGATTACTCTCAAAATGGCCCGACTACCGGAGAGATTACTCTCAATGTGGCCCAATTCTTGGAGAAATTATTCTCAAAATGGCCCGACTACCGGAGAGATTACTCTCAATGTGGCCCAAACTATCGGCGAGGCTAACTTAAGGTGCAAAGGGGCTCATATGTCCACCTTAAGATCGGAAAGTTATAAAGCTTCAACTTGAAGACGACATCGACTTGAACACTTGGAAAACTTTGAAGATTTGGCAGACTTTGCAGACTTCAACTCGAAGATTCAGAGGGATTAAACAATTCAACTTTAAGATCGGTGAATTTGAAGACTGAAACTTGAAGACTTCAACTAGGGGGCTTCAATATTTCAACTTTATGACCGGCGAATTTGAAGACTTCAACTTGAAGACCGACGGACTTGAAGACTTCAACTTTGAGACTTGGAGGGCCTAAATATTTCAACTTGAAGATCGGAGAATTTGAAGACTTCAACTTGAA
>MU747455.1:43973-76009 GCA_026770625.1 Nicotiana glauca | reverse complement strand
AGCAACAACTTCAGCCCATTTTGAGAAGTAGTCAGTTGCAGCCAATATGTATAGGTGCCCACCAGAGGACTTTGGCAGCGGTCCAACAACATCCAATCCCCAAGTGTCAAATGGCCAGGATGCAACAGTCGGGTGCAACACTTCAGGAGGTTAATGAATAAAATTCGCATGGAATTGACAAGCCTTGCATCTTCGAGCGTAGTCCAAGCAATCTTTTACCATCGTAGGACAATAATATCCCATTCTTTTTATAAGGAAGTAGAGCTTTGCTCCGGACTGGTGTGACCCACATACCCAGAATGTGCCTCTTGCAAAGCTTGGAGAGCTTCTTCTTCTCCTAGGCATCGTAAGAGTACTCCCTCGAATGATCTTCTGTATAGACTATCCTTGTAGTAAAGGAAGAGAGGTGCACGACGACGGATTTCAGTCCTTCTTCTCGGATTTTCTGGAAGTATCCCATAGCATAAGTGATCGATAATAGGTTGTCGCCATTCTTCTTTCTCAACTTCAGAAACAGCAACAAGATGCTTGGGTTCATTTTCTTCACCTTCATCCTCATTTGGCAGCGATACTACCCATTTTTGGCAGACGGTACCTTGTGCTTGGTCAGGCAGGGCTAATGATGAAANGAGCTTGAAAGTAGTGTTTCAACTTTTGAATTGAGAAGACTAGCGCCAAACACAACTTTTCAATTGGCGAATAATTTAACTCGTTAGGTGTCATCATCCTGCTCAAGTGGTAAAGAGAGGTTTCTTTCCCCTCACTATTTTCTTGGGCCAACAATGCTCCAACAGACCTTTCCTGTGCCACAATGTATAGTATCAATGGCTTTCCTGGTATAGGAGCTGCTAAGACTGGAGGCTTCATCAAGTAGATTTTGATACTTTCGAAGGCATTGCTGCAAGCTTGATCCCACTTGAAAGGAACGCCTTTCTTCATGAGGTGACTAAATGGTTGGCACCTCCCAACCAGGTTTGATATGGATCTTCTAAGGTATGCTAGCTTTCCTTCCAGAATTTTCAATTCATGGATATCTCGAGGCTCAGGCATTTTCAAAATGGCATCCATTTTGACTTGATCAATTTCAATCCCTCAATGTCGGACAATAAAACCAAGGAACTTTCCAGAAGTAACTCCAAAGGCACATTTCAACGGATTCATCCTAAGTTGGTACCTCCGGAGCAATTCAAATACCATCCTCAAGTCTTATATGTGGTCACCTTTCTCTCTTGATTTTACCACCAAGTCGTCAATATAGCATTCGGCATTCTTGTGGAGAAGATCGTCGAAAATATTCCGCATAGCCCTTTGGTAAGTAGCACCAGCATTCTTCAAGTCCAAAGGTATTACCTTGTAGCAATAAATACCCTTTTGGGGGTGCGGAACGCAATAAGCTCTTCATCTTTTGGTGCCATGCAAATTTGTTTATAGCCCGATGAACCATCCATGAAAGACATTGCCTCGTAACTAGTAGTAGCATCGATCATCAGCTCTGGAATAGAAAGCGGGATTCACCTTTGGGACACGCATTATTGAGGTCCCTGAAGTCAATGCATACTCGAATCTAGCCATTTTTCTTCCTTACAGGGACAATACTTGAAACCCATGCTGGGTATTTAACTTCCCGAATAAATCCAGCTTCAATGAGCTTGTTAACTTCAACTTCAATCAGGGGAACCAAGTCTGACCTAAAACGCCTTTGAGCTTGTTTAACGGGGCGAGCACCATTTTTGACTATAAGGCGATGGACTGCTACTTTCGGGTCCAAGCTAGGCATCTCTTTGTAACTCTAAGAAAATACATCCTTGAACTCTTTGAGTAACTCAATATAAGTGTTTTCTTCATCAGCTTCTAGTAAAGCGCTTAGGTAGGTAGGTCTTGGTTCTTCATCGGTGCCAAGGTTAACTTCTTTTAAGGCATCAACTGTCATCTTTATTCCTTCTTAAAGTTCAGGTGGGGCATCTTTCGCATCTTCATCTTCTTGAGGGTATCCATCATTGGAGGATATATGATAACACGGCGAAACATCGTCCAATTACGCATTATCTTCCATCGAAGATGAAACACCATTCTTGCCTTGTACAGTGACATGATACGAAGAACCTATACTTTCTTTATCTTCGTCATGTTCCTTAGTGTAGACCACAGTATATGGCTTTACCTTCAGTACTTCTTCACATGAAACCACCAGTTTTGTCTGTCGCCTCATTTTGGAAGGAACCAAACTTTGGAAATCCTTAGAGATCTCCTGAATTTTGGGAGAAGCGGTGTTCTTGTATTTCGATGATTTCTCTGGAACTTATTCCCCTTCTTTAATGGACCCAATCTCTTAAATACAGAATTTATCACCGTTAATTTTCCAAGCCGTTCAAAGATAGAAGGTTTGTTACAAGCGGCTGATTCATCTTCTACACGGATGTAATTGCTACTCGCCCTTCTTATTGAGATGCGCACTAGTGACAGTTTCTTATATCCCAGACCTTCACGTGGTTTCCTCGTTGCAGCTTCTGATGTGAGCTTCCCTAACTTTACAGCTCATTGGGATTGTATCCAGCTTTTGCAAATAGCTTGTAAGCGTTAGGATCGAACCATCGTCTGTTCGCTTTGTAGAAAGTGCCACATTCTGCAAACGATTTTGGGCTACAAACCCTGCAAGCGGCCTTGAGGACAACTTTACTGCCTCAATTTGTTTTACCAGAAAAGTTTACTCCGTTAGTGTCTTGATTTGGAGATTATGTGATTCGCCCTCGTCTTTCTTCCTTTTAGGGACATATTGGAGCGTGGGACTTACTTTCTTTCCATAAGATGCAATACCCCCTTTATGAGATTTATTCACGTTGGTGGGTACCTCCTCAGTAACAGTTTTAGCTTTACCAATAGTCACATCAGCTCTTTTAGTTATGGGTTCGTCATTCTTGCTTTTCGTACCATCATCAACTTTAAGCTCCTTCACAATGTGGTTCTTCAAGTAGAACTTTGCATCGGCGAAGTGTGACTCAACCTCGGTGAATGGATCATCATCAGCAACTACCGTCTTCTCGACTTTACCCTCGTAGTATTTTAAATATTGATGGTAGGTAGATGGAACAACTTTATTCTCATATATCCAAGGCCTCCCAAGAAAAATATTGTATGAAGTCTTCGCATTGATCACATGCAGCCATGCACTTGATTGCATATCTTCAATAGTGATTCCCAGCCTGATTGCGCCTATGGCTCTTTGCCCCCTTGGTTGAATCCTTGGATCATCACATGACTTTCTGAGAGTTCGTTCATGGGAATACCAAGTTCTTTCACTGTATAGATTGGCAAAATGTTCACTGAGGATCCTCCATAAACCAAAATCTGGTTTACCCTTTCATCACGCATATAGCCAACCAGGTAAAATGGACGGTTATGAGGAGTGTCACCTAGAAAAAGATCGTTAGTTGTGAACGTGACCTTTTCCTCACAAACATTAACTTCTTGAGGAGTGGACTCGATGGGCTTTTCCGAAGATGGTGCCAACGGAAGGTCATCACTCTTTTCTTCCCCTTTGTTAGCATGGCAACAAGAGGCATCAATGCCCTCATAGGAAATCTTCGTGCGGAACCAACTTAGTAAAAACTCCTCCAAAGTCACTGGATTTCATGGCTTTTGAGGGTGGTGCGTCTCCACTTTTTCTTTCTTCAAATGCCTAACTGGATTTTTTTTATTGGTCTTTTTACCATAATCTTCCTTGTTGGTTGTTCCACTGATTCTTTTTGTGGGCTCCTTTTGTGGCACCTAGAACGAGTCACCAACGTCTAACCTTCATCATCATCAGGTTGGTTGACCTAAGCTTTGTCGCTCTCCAGTAATTCTTCATTTTTACTTTCTTTAAAATCACATAATTCATCCAGACTGAATGAGCCAAAGGTGATAGAGACTTGGTTTGCGCTTGCTTTCTCATCTTCAAGCACGATCTTCTTTTCGCGAGCCAAGTCCATGACTTTATCCTTGAAGACAAAGCACTTC
The DNA here is from genome assembly GCA_026770625.1 of Nicotiana glauca. Taxonomy (NCBI): domain Eukaryota; kingdom Viridiplantae; phylum Streptophyta; class Magnoliopsida; order Solanales; family Solanaceae; genus Nicotiana; species Nicotiana glauca. The sequence goes on along the minus strand of MU747455.1, from coordinate 72,013 downwards.
TCTAGAGGGTGGCTTACAAGTCAGTGATATTTGCAGTAGTTTGGGTCATTTGTTTTCCCAGCTTCATTTGGTCGCTTCATCTTCGGAAGCTCGATGAGGTTTAACTCTAGGAGTTCTTCGAAAATGGCTGGCACATCAGAATCCAGGAATGGGTACTCTTTCTCCTGCATCTCTTTTAAAGTTAACTTTCCACTTGGCTTGTCTTGAAAAGAAGTGGATTTCATACTCTGATTCTTGCTCATCTTCGTCATGAACTTCATAGGTGACATATTGACATTCATAGCTTCTTTGCTTTCAGACTTGGGCACGAACTTGCCCCACTTCCTGACTTCTTGCTTGTCATTTACTTTGCGAGGTTCATAGATGGGCAGCCTTTCATTTCCAGTGGAGGTCATGCTCAATTCCATGTCATGGGCACGAGTTGCAAGTTCTTCAAATGTTCTAGGCTTGATACCTTGCAAGATGTAGCGCAATCCCCAATGCATGCCTTGGATGCACATCTCTATGCCTAAAGCTTCACTAAGCCTTTCTTTGCAGTTGAGGCTTGCATTCCTCCAACGGTTGATAAAGTCGATAACTGGTTCCCCTTTTAGTTGACGAGTATTTGTAAGCTCTATCATACTCACCGTGCATCTTGTGCTATAAAAGCGATTGAGGAATTCTTGCTCTAGTTGATCCCAGCTGTCGATAGATCCAGCCTTGAGGTTCGTGTACCAGTCAAAAGCATTTCCTTTTAGCGAGCGGACTGCTTGATGAGGTAATCTCCATAAGTCTTAGCATTGTTGCACGTCTCCACGAAGTATGCAACATGTTGCTTCGGTTACCTTTACCATCAAACTGTTGAAACTTCGGAGATTGATAGCCAGCAGGCATCTTCAATATATCGACCCTTGCAGTGTAGGGATTTGCATATGTAAGAAAGGATTTAGCAGCAACCTCATATTTGTTCTGAATGGTTCCTTCGATGAACTCCTTCAGTTGATCGATTGGAATCATCCCTTCAGATGAGATAGGGATAGCCTTAGTGGATGCTGCTTGTCTTGGGGGAGAGTCACTCTCTAGAATTTCTGGGAGCTTGCCGGGAGCATGGGTAGATTCTTCTTCCATCAAGATATCCACCCTATTTGTTAGCTTGTCAATTCAAGCCTCTTGATTTTGTATGCATTTGTTCAAGCCAGCGATTGCTTCCATCAAGTTTGCCAACTGCTCCTCCATGGATGAAGTGTTTGTCACCATGGCTTGCATGCTTGTCGTGGATGATGGAGAGTAGCATGGATTTTCACACAGATTGATCCTTTATAGGATCACGCTATGTGGTGTAAGTGGGGAGGATCCATCACTTGAAGCATCATCATCTTCCTTCACAGAGAGTGCTTGGAGCTGGAGAGGTCAAGCAGAGCAAGAGTTTTCTTGATCTTTTCAGCAACATCGCTTCCTCCTTCAGATGCGTTTGTGGAAGATCTTGCTCCTTTTGAGGATGAAGATCAGAAAACAGGGGTTGATGCGGACGACACTTGTGGTGCTTGTTGTCCTAAAGAGCTTGCTTTGCTCCTCGTAACTGGTCCGAAGCTTCCAAAGTTGACTTCGAGGATGCTTTCCACATCAGTATAGAACCTGGAGTTAGCAGCCTTGGTGGAAGTTGAAACGGAGTTGATTTTCTTTAAAGCCATTTCAATGTTCTTGAACTTTGGTGATTGAAAAGTTGAGATGAGAGGTAGGGATTGTCCCACTGGACGTGCCAGAATTTGTAGACAATAAATTTGCGTCGAGAAAATAAAATCAAGACCGAAAAATATCGCAACAATCGTAGTATTTTATTTTGAATATTTAAGTGTTACAATCTCTATGAATCCTCTGATTCTTCTTTTCAATGGTAAATAAATTCAAGGGCCCTTGAGCTTGATCTTGAATCTGTGCTTGTTGCCACGAACAATGATCTCATTCTTGAGCTTGAGCTTGATTGCTTGGACTTGAACTTGATTTGGTCTTTGTTCTTGAGCTTGAACTCGATTTGTTCTTCGTTCTTGAGCTTGAACTTGACCTGTTCTTCGTTCTTGAGCTAGAACTTGATTTCTTGAAATTGAATTTGAAGTTTGAAACTTGTGGAGGAATTTGCAGCGTTTGATCCACGAGCTCTTTCTTGCTTCTTGTTATAACTTTTGGTCCCCTTTATGAGTTATGAAGATCCCTATTTATAGTTGTGGAAGGGAAGAGTTGTGATAAGAACAAACTCTTTCCGACCAATCAAATTGAAGAGTGACATGGCCGCATTTGATTGGCCAGAACATGTCACTTGCACACGTGGTGCGATTTCATTGGCCTTTTAGTGTGACTTGGCATGCCTTGTCATTTTGACACGTGGCATGATCCTATTGGCTCTTCTGTTTGACTTAGCGTGCCACGTCATTTGACACGTGGCACCAAACTGGGCCTCCGGGAAGATGTCATCATGGGCTTAACGAAGTGGGCTCATCACTTTAGCCCAATAGATTAAGACTTATTTATTTAATCCACATATATTGGACTTATATAATTAATTCAATTATATTAGTCCGTAGTATTTATTGGACTAATATATCTTGAATTTAAAATATAGTCCAAATTATTTTATAAATTTAATTGTAATAAAATTTATATGCCTACGTACGGTTAGAGTTTCTACGAGAAAATCTTCTTTGCATCTTAGAATGGATTAACAGACAGTGGATAAAGGGAGTACATCCACTTTGTGAAGATTCCCAATGACAGGTGACACAAATTGTGGTTATTGCAAATCCGCTTTCGCTACGGAGAAACTCGTAAGTCTCCTAAACTAATTTTTACGGTTAAATACTACAACTTCTATATTACGACATATTCTATGAAATGTCATGCATATGGTGTATGCATATTATAAAAGGTACAAACAATCTCAAAGAATATGTATATTGTAACTCCTTTACTTCTGTACTCCACGAATTGTAACGAGCATATGGTATGCCTATTATAAAAGGCGCAGACAATTTCAATACCAAAGTATTATACTCCATCTCTTATCCGTTATTAAATGTAGGAAAAAATATGAAATATTATAACTATGATAAAGAAATCTTATCAAGTAAATTAAACTGAGTTATTGCCTAGTGTGAATTAAATACCCGTTCCAAATAGTAGTTTGACTTTAAGGAGAAGTTAAATACTTCACAAAAAGGGCAAAAGGTGTGAAAGAAGTTGCAACAAATTTCACCAAAGGAAAAGGAATTTGTCTATCTGAAAAACATTTAGTAACAAAATAGGTGAGGTCTAGCTGAAAAGTAAAAGCCTAAACCAAAATATTGCCTTATCCCTTGGGTAACAACGCAGTACCGTTATTAAAAAAATAGCATGTAAATCCAACAAATTATATATTAAAGTAGATTATAAATCTGCTTCAATTAATTAATTGTTTAATCAATGGCACTCCATTGCCATGCCATGCCATGCCATGCTCAAGTCACGTACATACCACTTTTTTCTTTTCTTAAATAAAAAAAAGTTAACAACTTTAATTTGAATTGGTTAAGCTCTTTTCTTGATGAGGAAATTAAGGGGATCATGGCGAAATCATACATCGAGAGATTGAATTTTTAAGAAAAAATTACGCTCAAATACAATTGATACTGTGATGCTATCAAAATTAGCCCATATTTTTAAATACTATCAAAACTAGCCTACATTATATATGATATGTAAAAATTATTTCACCCTTTAGCCCTAGTAGTTGCTAACAAGAAAAAAATAAATAATAAAAAAAGATTTTTCCTTTTTTCCCTCGTCTTCTTCGTTGCCTCCTCACTCTTTCCATCATCCGCCAGAACCCCTTCCCTTTTCATCGTCTTCCATTACTCTCTGTTTCTATCTTTTCACATAATATTTCCTTGCCTATTTCATTTTTTCTTTGTCACACCACACAAGTTGTATCCTTTGAATTTGAATTGTAGTTTTAGATCTGAAAAAGCCATCTTCGTTGAAGCTCAAAGCTCCATGATATGGGCCATGGATGTCCCTGTGCATTAAACTCAATTGTGTGAAGAATTTTGGACGAAAAATTTTCGATTCTACTGCTGAGTTCTCTTAAAAATGGACTTGAATGTTTTGAAATTTTTTTATTCGAATAACATTGTGACTATATTGTTCAATTTGGATGGGTGTTGATTAATAATGGTATATTAATTGGTGAGGCAGATTTTTGGTGTTAAATAGAGCTGTGATGATTCATATAAGGTGTTTTCTAGTTTAAATTTTGTGTAATTGGTATTTATACACACTTATACAATATTGTATAATTATGTATATTTGTGTATAAATATGTATATTTGTGTATAATGTTATATAAATATAATTTTTTTTCATTATACAATATTTTTTGTGTGAGTGTGTGTGTGTGTGTGTATATATATATATATATATATATATATACACACATACATATATATATTGTTAGTGTATAATTGGGCTCCATGAAAGCTTGATACTTTCTTCTCCTCTCCTCTTTATATATATATATATATACACATACATATATATATTGTTAGTGTATAATTGGGCTCCATGAAAGTTTGATACTTTCTTCTCCTCTCCTCTTCTTCTTGTTTTTCTTATTTTTTTATACATTATTATATATTTGATATATAAAGCTATACATTATTATATATATATATATAATGTAGTAATGTACATGTACAATTAAAACTAAAATTGAAATGTTAGTATTTATTCTTATTTTTTTCTCGGTATAAAATCAATTTATTTGTTTTTTTTTCCTGCCAAATCACAAACTTGCAACATTTTTTTTATTTTTTTTATTTCTACGATTTGAAACTTGGGGAAGAAATAAATATAAGATTTGAGAAAGATCCTTCAATTAAATTAATGGTTCTAAAATATATCACTATTCTCATTTTATCATCTAGACAGTCTAAGTCTCCTCTAAAATTGTAGGTGTTTCTATTGCTTCCACTTCTACACAATTTTATATTATCAAAACCAAATTCAAATATAAAAGCCTTACATGTTTTCAGAAAATAAATATCACCATTGAAGTTGATTGTTTCAATTGGAATTTGTGTATCTGTGCGAAGTGTAGGAATTTATGAAGAAGGAATAATAACAGTAGTTGGTGGTATAAAAAAAGTTTTTTCCGGACCTTAGCTTTTTATCTTTGGGCTATAAATTTGTAAAGTTGTAACTGGGCTAACTAATTGCAATACATGTGTATGAATTGTACTTATGTGTAATTCTCCCAGTTTTTAACTTTCAATTTGAAGCAGAAGGATGGTTTAATTTTCGAGGTATATATATATTATTTTTATATTATGTACATATATTAATCATATTCACTTTTATTTTATTTGGTACATAATATGTGTTAGAGTTTAAATGAGTAGCAAAACTTTATATAGTCGACCCCACATTGTTTAGGATTGAGGCATAATTTTTGTTATATGGTATTTTGTAATGGCATTTGGTAGTAAATATGTCTAAACATTGTAGTAGGATCACCAAATATGTGTCAAGTGAAGAAGCTAGATTTTGGGACAAAAATATAATTGAGGTGAGTTGGTTAGCCTGCCAATTTGATATGAAGCAGCTGTAGTACAGTTGGATGTTGTGCTTGCTTTCACGTTGCCCTGCCTTTACTATGTATCTGTAATCTATAGAAGGCAGGAATATTATTATTATTATTATAGAAGATTCACATTCTCATGCTTTGTGTGCAGTATTTACTGGAGTCAGCTGTCCTTTTCTCTCTACCATTAGTAATAAAATTGCTAGCATTGGGTCATTAAATGTGCTCCAGCCTTTTTTTGGGGTATATATTCATATGGTATTCTATAATCACAGATTCGACTAATCCATTTTTGTATCGTGTATAATCTATTAAAAGAAAAAATGCCTACTTATTAGGGATTTATCTATTTTCAGGACCGATTCAAATTCGAGATATTTAATTAATTAAGGGACGAGGAGATATCATCCATCCACCGGGTTAATTTCACCGGTGGTAATCCAATTATGTGTTTATTTCACAAAAGTTATTATTATATTATTTATCACTTAAAATCACTCAACTTCTTCTTTCTCACTTAAAAGTCATTCTAGCTCAAAACCCATGAAATATTCTACAAAAAATCTGACTTGGGCATTAAATTTATTTAAAAAATCTATTAATAATACCACATCGGCTTAAATTACTATACCCAATTTAGCTTATTGCCCTTCAACCCGATTTGACCTATACCCAAATGAGTTTATAATATTAGACCATCAAAAGCAGAAGACAAGAAAAATCTTTTTATGCTAAAAATTCTTTACAAAATAACTTTAATGCCATCAATGCCCTAAAAGTCCATAAAAATATGAATAGAACTAGTTTTTTGCATCCTTTAGATCATTTTATAATTTTTTATGAAGTTAAAGTACTACGGTAATATCAAAATATTACTTATGAAGCTATATTAATAAACACAAATATTGTTCAGTTAGCAACACCCACAACTAAAGTGTATAACAGAAGTTGTTAATATTCATTGCAATTACAGGTAGCCTATAGCATTAATAGTTTGGATAAAAGAAATACACGGTAAAAAGAAATTTAGAAACCCTAATTATTAGATTAAAAGACCTAATTCAAAGAGTAACCACATAATGTATTTTATTACGTGATTTTTTATCTTAACCTGTTTGGGTTAGGGTCAAGCGGAGTTGAGAGGGAAATGAGACTAAAATGAGTATGGTCATTTAAGCAGATGTGGCATTATTTTAGATTTTTTAGTTACATTTAATGTCATGTCAATTTTTTTTAGAATATTTCATAATTTTGAGCTAGAATGACTTTTGAGTGAAAAAGATGAAGTTGAGTGACTTTTAAGTGATAAAAAATAGAATAGTAACTTTTGGGAAATAAATATATAATTGAATGACCACCAGTGAAATTAACCCTCCATCCACCATGTACACTCTTGGGTGATTATGTAAATGAATACTTATTTTGAACCAAAATAAAAGGTAAAATGACAACTTATTTGTGGATCGGAGAGAGTACAATTTATGATATTTCGGTTAGTTTTCTTCTAAAATTTATGAGATAACTCTCCATCATTGATTTGGGTAATAAAAAATGGGAAAATGAAAAATGTAAGAAGGGAAACATATAGTGAAAGTAGACAAGTAATTTAATGCACACAAGACATATGTGCAAACAACACATTTTAATTCAAGTGACTCTATTTCTAACTAAACAATCTCAAATATATGTTATAACCATACATAACTTGAAATTTTTTGACACTTTAATTAGCCGAATATCTGTTTTTGAATAAAAAGAAATTGAAAGCTTGGAAAATCCTTAAAAATAAATGGGAAAACTGTGACGACCCGGCCGGTCGTCTTAAGAATTAACGCCCCGATCCCCTATTAACTGCTTTTCCCAAGTTTATTTCTGCTATTTTAATTTTCCGGGACGTTAGATTTTGAGTTCGGAGAGTTTGGGACACTTAGTCCCCAAATGAGAGTTTAAGTCTTGAAAATTTGACCATAGTCGGAACAATGCGAAGACGGCCTCGGAATGAAAATTCGATAGTTCCGTTAGCTCCGTTGAGTGATTTCGGGCTTAGGGGCGCGTCCGGAGTGTGTTTTGGAGGTCCATAGCTAATTTAGGCTTGAAATGCCGAAAGTTGAATTTTTGAAGTTTCCGGTTCGATAGTGAAATTTTGATCCGAGGGTCGGAATGGAATTTCGAGAGTTACAGTAGTTCCATTATGTCATTTGGGATGTGTGTACAAAATTTCAGGTCATTCGGATGTGGTTTGGTTGGGGTTTTGATCGAAAGAGTGCTTTTGGAGTTTTTGGAATTCCTAAGCTTGAATCCGATGAAAAATAGGTGTTTTGATGTTGTTTTGAGCTTTTTGAAGGTTGGAACAAGTTTTAATGATGTTTTAGGATTGGTTGGCAGGTTTGGTTGTGGTCCCGGGGGCCTTGGGTGTGTTTCGGATGCTCAACGGGTCATTTTGGAACTTTTTAGAATTGCAGAAAATCTGGCATCTGGTTTCCTTAATCGCGTTCGCGGCCTTCCCTCTGCGTTCGCATAGTGTATTTTCAGATGGGGTCAAATTTGTTCTTTGCGATCGCATGATTTGGCTCGCTATCGCGGAAGTCTGTCCCTTCCTCCTTCGCGTTCTCATTCCCCTTTCGCGTTTGCATAGTAGAAATAGGAGCCAGTGGCTCAGTGGTCTTTTTCCCTTCGCGTTCGCATGGTCTTGTCCGCGAGCGCGTAAGCCTGCCCTTTTCCTCTTCCGCGATCGCGTACATCCTGCCACGTTCGCATAGACCAGTTCAGGAACCCTCAATTTATCCTCTTCGTGATTGCATATCATTTCTCACGATCACGATGTACAAAATAGATGGGTAGATTATAAAAATTTCAAAACGTGAGTTTAACCATTTTTTAGAAAACTTAAGCTTGGGAGCTCGGATTTTTGACGACCCAAAGGGTCATCACCATTTTTCTCTTCCATTCTGTACTTCCGAGGCCTTGAAAACCTCATTTTTAGTTGCCTCGATTTGCATGCGTAGTCCGGGCGCGTAGCCGGAAAGATTATATGTTAAATTCTATGAAAAAATTCAAAATATGGCTTTAAAATTATTAAAGTTGACTTCGGTCAATATTTTTGGTAAATGAATCCGGACTCATAATTTGACTGTCCCGGAGGGTCCATAGAAAAATATGGGACTCGGGCATGTGCCTGGAGTCGAATTCCGAGGTCTAGAGCCCGAGAAAAGAATTTTTCTGCGAAATTATTTTTCTGAAATTTTTAAGGAAAATAGAAATGAAAATTGATTAAAAGACTGTGGTATCGGGCTCGTATTTTGGTTTCGATGCCCGATACAAGTTTTATATATGGTTTAAGCACTATTTATAAAGTTTGGTTGAAAACGGACGTCATTTGACGTGTTTCGGACTATAAGTTCCAAACTTGAAAGTTTATGAAGTTTAGAAGAAAATCATGTATTTTGAGGCTTGATTCTATGTATATGATGTTATTTTGGCGATTTGATCGCACGAGTAAGTCCATACGATGTTTTTGAGGTTGGGTGCATGTTTGGTTTGGAGCCCCGAGGGCTTGGGTGAGTTTTGGATAGGCATCGGATTGCATTTCTCATTTTTGAAAAATCTGGTATGTTGGCTTCTGTTGGTTTCGTAAATGCGAAGGGAAGCTCGCAAAAGCGATCTCGCAAATGCGAGCTATGTGATCGCAAATGCAAAGTGCGGGACCTGGGCCTGGGATCGCAATTGCGATCCTTCTCCTCACAAATGCGGATTGGGGGTGTTCGCAAATGCGACGCAATGGTCGTAAATGCGAAAACCCTGGGCTGTTCGATGTTCGCAAATGCAAACTTTTGTCTCGCATTTCTCGGGTCTGCTGGGTTTGCATGTTCGCAATTCCCATAACCGAGGCCTGCATTTTTCATACTTTGACGAATTTTTCACCATATTTCTTCATTCTTTCAACTCAAACACTCCATGGGCGATTTTCAAAGAAACCTATCTTCCCCAAATCATTTGTAAGTCAATCTTTACTCAATTTCTTCAATCTTTAATATCATTTATCATGTTTTCATCTTAAAATCAAGGTTTTTCATGGGTGAAAATGGGGATTTTGGGTAGAACCTAAGTTTTCTTAAATTTGGGGATTTGGACCTCAATTTGAGGTCCCATTTCAAAACAAATTATAGATATGAACTCGTGGGGGAATGGGTAATCGGATTTTGGTCCGAACCTCGGGTTTTGATCACGTGGGCCCGGGGGTATTTTGGGAAATTTTGAGTAAAACTTTGAAAAATTCATTTTCATGCATTCAAGTTGATTCAATTAGCAATTGTTGATACATTCAAGTAATTTGTGACTAGATTCGAGCGGTTTTGTTGTGAATTGGAGGGGTAAAGCTATACTAGAGGCTTGAGTGAATTTTTGGAGCATTTGAGGTAAGTGTTTGATCTAACTTTGGCTTGAGGGAATAGGATTAGGGTATTGTTTACTAATTGCTAAATATTGAGTACGGTGTATAGGCATGGTGACGAGTATCTATACACTGGTGTCTAGCACGACCGTGGGTCCTTGTTTGTACTTATTCCGATATTGTTATGACTCTACCATGTTAATTGATGAATCCTATGAAATGTGAAGATTATGAGGATTGATTGTGAGTCATAAATTCCTTGGAGCGTTGGCTTGAACAATAAAAGGACTATTTGGTAAGAAATGAAGGAAATAGAAAGTATTATGATTAATTCCTTGCCGGGATGGTTTGAGTATATTGATTATTCTCCCTTGCCGGGATGTGAAAGTTATTGTTGTTGCTCCCTTGCCGGGATTTAGCTGTTAATTGTATAATCCCCTTGCCGGGACATTTCTTATTATCTGTTTATCCCTTCGCCCTGTTTGGTTGTGATTACTGTTTGGGTGAGGAAGAGTGATAATGCACGAAGGGTCATTCCGTATCATGTTTTGATTATATTTGCACGAAGGGTCATTCCGTGCCATGTTTTGATTATATTTGCACGAAGGGTCATTCCGTGCCATGTTTTGATTATATTTGCACGAAGGGTCATTCCGTGTCATGTTTTGATTATATTTGCACGAAGGGTTATTCCGTGCCATATTTTGATTATATTTGCACGAAGGGTCATTCCGCGCCATATTTTGATTATTTATGCAAGAAGGGACATTCCGTGCTCTGATTTAATTATAACTGCACGGAGGATCATTCCGTGCCATGATATGAGAGTTATGAGCGGGAAAGCACGAAGGGTGATGTCGTGCACTTTATTTGATTATTTTTTTAGAATGAGGGTAAAAGCACGAAGGTTGATGCCGTGCAACTGTTGATTTTCCTGCTCTCATTAATTATTGTTATTGTCCTGTTTCTTATTTAAACTATTGACTTTATATCCGGATTGTACTTCCCCATAGTATGCTCCCGTTCCTCTTAACTATTTAATTTCTGTATTCTTTCCTTTTATTGTTATGACTCTACCATGTTAATTGATGAATACTATATATATATATATATATATATATATATATATATATATATATATATATATATATATATATATATATATATTGAACCGCACAGGTTGATTTGGTAGTCCTGTCTAGCCTCGTCATTACTTCGCCGGGGTTAGGCCAGGCACTTATCAGCACATGGGGTCGGTTGTGCTGATGCTACACTTTTGTGCTCTTTTGCACAGATCACGGTACCGGAGCAGCTTTTGGACCACAGTAGTAGGATATTGACCGTGGGCTGACTTCAGTCCAGGGACTTACGAGGTAGCCTAGCTGGCGTTCGCAGGCCGAAGTCCCTTTTCCATGTTTTCAGTTTGTTTTCATTTTAGAGACAGACATTTATGTATTTTCTATTCAGACTTGTTTGTAGCACTCTTTAGTAGTTCGTGAGATAGTGACACCAGTCTTGGGTAGAGAAATGTTAAACTTTCACATTTTGGGTTTTCAGTTATCTATGTTTTAAAGACTTTCGCTTTTATTTAAATAACTCGTTATTATTAGTATTGTTGGGTTGTTATCAGGAATGTTTAAATGCTGGCTTGCCTAGCTCCGCCAGTAGGCGCCATCACGACTCCCGATGGTAGGAAATCCGGGTCGTGACAGGATTGGAGCGAGAATTTGAGGAATTTTTAGAGATACCGATTGGGTAACGATTCCTAATTTATTTTTGCTTGTAACCCATTAATCTAAACGTGAATTCATCCTTTAATTTCGGAAATTGTATGAAAATTTGGGGAAACGTTCTTAGACCAAGAAATTGAGTTTTGACCGAGGATTTGACATTGGATTTGGATAATCTTGGTATGGTTGGACTCGTGAGAGTACGACGTTTCTGAAAATATAAATTTTACCCGATTCTAATATGTGGGCCCGAGGGGCATTTTGGTCATTTTACATAATCTCGCGTATTAGCTTAGAATTTAATTGTAGAATCACTTACTTGAAGTGTTATTTACAATATGCAATTGAATTGAATAGACTTGGGCCATTTGTAGTCGGATACTCGTGGCAAAAACGTGGTTTCAGGTTGATTTGAGCTTATTCGAGGTAAGTGGCTTGTTTAACCTTGTGTGGGGGACCTTCCCATTAGGATTTGTATATTTGGTAATTGAATTGCCTTGTAGTGAGGTGACGAGTGCGTAGTTGTGCAAATTATTGGAAATCCGATTTTCTTTAAATACTTATTAGTATGTTTCTTCTCCTGCTTTTATTACTTGTACTATTAAGTCTGTTGTTAGCTTAGGAAAGCATGTCTAAGTGATTTAATTACCTTAATTGTTCAATCTGTTTATCTGAACTCTGTGCAGCATGCTAGGCTAGAATTATTTGTTACCTTAATATGAAATTTCCCTTCTTTGAATATTTTCTTGCTGTTGCTGTGTAGTTACATTGGGACTACGAATGTGAGATTGCGGTAACTCCCCTTTGTCTCTTTACTTTGGGACTACGGGTTAGATTCCCGGTAGATCCCCCTATACATTTACTTTGGGACTACGTGTTAGATTTCTGGTAGATCCTCCTGCACGGTTATATAAAAATTACGGGAATGCACCCGGTAGATTTTCCTAGTACTGGGTATTTATATTTGGGGACTACAAATCGAGATTCCGATAGATCCCCGCGCACTGATAGTTGGACTACAGAACGGGATCCCGGGATATCCTTCAGATATATATGATGGACTACAGAACTGTATCTCGAAAGATCCACTAGATAGTTTTGATTAGGGCTACAGCACGGTATCCTAGAAGATCCCCGGTTGATATTATTGGAGTTTTGAGTTGTATTTTCCTTTGGTGTTTACATTGTTCCTGTGTAGTTATTGTTGTTCTTCCAATTCTGTGTTATTTCTTACTGTTGCACTTATTTATACTGTTTTATTCCATTTTGTTAATCCTTATATCTTATTTAATCTTAGTAGAGCCCCGACCTTTCTCGTTACTACCTAACCGAGGTTAGGCTTGGCACGTACTGAGTACCGCTGTGGTGCACTCATGCCCTTTCTGCGCATGTTTTTCATGTGTAGATCCAGATACTTCTACCCAGTCCTATCATTCTTGAGACGAGGCGACTGTTCTAGCGACTTCGAGGTATATCTGCAGTGTTCGCAGACCGAGGAGTCTCTTTCCATTCCTACATTTAGTATTTAGCATTTTTGTACTTTCTGTTCTTGTTAGACAATTCGGAGATTAAAGCTATGTAGTACTTTTCCTAGCATGTGATTCATGAGTTTTCGAATTTTGGGAGTATGATTTGATTTTGAGAAATTAAATATTGTGTATGCCGAGCAACATTTTTTTTTATATTGGTTATTTCGGTTATTTTGACTTCTAAATATTTCTTCCTCAAATTTTATTTATGTTCCGCATTGTTAGGCTTACCTAGTTATAGAGACAGTTCACGGAGGGCACACTAGGATCGTGACAAAAACTTTTTAAACAATCCACATTTGTATGAAAGTATTAAAAACACTAATTAGTATTATTTAGGTTATATGGAATAAGACAATCGGATTCGTATATTTCAAGCAATCAGAGGTCAATGATTTTATTTGGTAAACTAATAAGCGAAATGATGAGCATCCAATGTGTTCACGAATGTGTCAATTGTATTGCGATTCATGTCCCCTTCTCAACCTTATACTTCTTACTGCCCTTTCTAGATCAATATAATAATAATAATAATAAAAATTCAGTATATCACACAAGTAGAATCTAGAGAGAATAATATATGTATAAATTTTATCCCTACCTCGTGAAAGTAAAAAGACTATTTTCAATATACCCTCGTCTCATCAAGGAACATTGATCAGTAAATGAGAAAAGAATTTACTTATGTTGATTGACAATAAGATATTTTTTTTGCATTTTAGTAAATTTAAATATATTATAGTAGGTAAAATATAATAACTTATTTTACAGGTTAAAAACACTAGTTAGTATTATTTAGGTTATATGGAATAAGACAACCGGATTCGTATATTTCATGCAATCAGAGGTCAATGATTTTATTTGGTAAACTAATAAGCGAAATGGTGAGCATCCAATGTGTCCACGAATGTGTCAATTGTATTGCGTTTCATGTCCCTTCCTCAACCTCATACTTCTTACTGCTCTTTCTATATCAATAATATGATAATAATAAAAAAATCTAATATAATTACACAAGTAAGGTCTAGGAAGAATAATATATACGTAAATTTTACACATACCTTGTGAAGGTAAAAAGACTATTTCCAATATACCCTCGTCTCAAGGAACAACGATCAGTAAATGAAAAAAGAATTTACTTATGTTGATTGACAATAAGGTATTTTTTTGCATTTTAGTAAATTTAAATTTATTATAGTAGGTAAAATATAATAACTTATTTTACAGGTTTTAATTTTGTATGGACTTTTACTTATAGTTATTTTTTAGTTGACATTGCAGGTATGGTAAAGTCTTAAAAAGCAAAAAAAATGCCTTGAATGGTCAAATTTTTAAAGGTAATTTTTTTTTTTTTTTGCGTATTGTGGTGTTTACACAAAATCAACAGAAACACAATATTTGTTTGCACGTAGAGTTTTGTTACTTAATCATGACTAATTAGAGGTTATTTTTACTTCATCAAATTACTTAACTATAGTAAATTTTATTAATTTGGTATAAAATATCGGGTACGACTAAGTATTTATATTTTTCAAATATGCACTCAAATTTATATAACGGAACGTGAAAGCAACCATTGTTCATTATTACGATGCACAAGCAGTTCAAGAAAGTTCTCTTCTTTCAATTGAAACAGAAGGCACTAAAAAGTCAACAAGAAGTAAGCAATTTTATTGGATAGAGATAGATTTGGTGGTCCCACCCCCACCTTCGTACACTCAAAAAATAAAATGGTCCCATAAAGATGCATCTTGTAAGACATTAATCGAATATCTTTTTAAAATTTTTAATTGAACGATTTACACACTCTTTTTCTTTCAAATGTTATTGAGAAAAAACTAACAGATCATTTTGATAGTTGTTACTTGTTGTACTATATCGTATTGTTATTTTAAATACAATATATATTTTGATTGTTATTTAAATTTATTGTATCGTATTGTTAATATATTGTTCGGTAAGGACGAAAAATGCCACTTTCGACCGATTTGATTTGATCGTGTCATTACCTTATTTTTTCCTCTCATCTTGCCCTTTTTATTATTAAATAATTTTATTTTATCTTTTCCTACCCTATTCTATAATAATTCTATTTCATATACTTTACTTTTCTTTATAATATTGTAAGTTTTTTCTTCATATTATTGTGTATGATATTATAAAACTACGACAAACAATACAATCTATTCAATTATTGTATACATAAAAAAATACAGTATACATTACGACACTATATGATACATTATGAAATGATAAATAACAACCATCCTAACAAGCTGTAAAGTAATGAAGTATTAGGTACAAGTATATAAGCATTATACCGGGTAAAAATGCATGGAAGCAAGTAAATTGAGGTCTTTTATTTGCCTTTACGCCACTAATTTAATTAAGCCGCCCATGACATGATTCAATTAAGTAGGTTATAGAATAAAATAGAAAGACGAAATCTATAGGAATAAACCGAAGAATCTTCTTTATACAATAATACAAGCGTCACAATAGTTTAGTTGCACCCAGTCTCTTTAAGAGTAATAGAAAAAAGGACACATATAAACAAAAGAAGTTTCTCAACGATCACCAACCTCGCAAGCTACGCATCATTTTATTACGCATGCAATGAAAAGCAAATTCTTCAAAGGAGAAGGAGGATGAATCATACCATGTTTGACAAATATTGATATTAAAGATAAATTGCACTTCTGCCCAACAACTAAACTATAATCTGACTCGAAGATTTCGGTATTAATATGATAATTCAGAATAAAAATATTGGCTTGCACATTATGCAACTAAACTCCACCTATTCGGCCTATTATGTTTGTATAGCTAGATAAGAGTGATAAGTGCTAGTAATTTGGTGCAACCAATTGCAACTTTCATAACCATCACTTAAGTATCGTTTGAATTGCATTATCACCACTTGATAAAAATTTAACAAAATACTTTCAAGTACTTTCTCAAATGGTAAAGTTATCTCCGTATAATCTTTTTGAAAGTCATTACTGCTTGCAATAAGATAGTCTGTCTACATCACATATCTTGAGGTATGACTCTTCTCGGAAACATATGTTAATGCAGGATATCTTGTGCATCAGGCTGCCCTTTTTACTCTCACGTACTTCATCAAGATAAAAGTCAGATGCAAAGAGGTAATCGTTTAGACATAAAATAAAAAATTGAAAAATACTCTTATGTATCTAACACATAGCTCAACAATATAATTGTATATTGTGCCCACATTTCTCACGATATGATCGGGAATTTTCTATTTATCTTGCTGGTTTTTTCTTCCCGAAAGGATTTTGTAATGGTAACAAACTTTCACAAAAGGTGAGATGAAATTTGAATTTCCGATCTCTCGAGAAATAATGTAAAATGATTATTCCTTCAACATGGAAAAGTAAAGTAGCTGCATCTTTTTCTAGATGTGACAAAAAAGGGAACAAAGAGATATTCAGTAAATAATATCATAGACTCAAAATATCATCTTACTTGAAAGCTCATATATATTAAAATGATGGCAAAATGATTTCGGGACCACCTAAACTTGCACTCATTTGTCAAATCGATAAATAAACTTATAACTTTCCTATTTTAACATCTTTACTTGAGAAAATAATTACTAATAAGCACTTTTGATCGTTGACCGTGTCTATGTGGAAGCGATATTACTGACGTGGCAAAATTGAGTAAAATTCACGCAGTTAAGGCACGTAGATAAGATTATTTTTATTAAAAAAAATTAAATCAGGACAAAAACTATAAATGAANCCCCCTTTCTGTATTTTTCCTTTTATGTTTCCTATCCTAATTTCTCCCCCTGCCCCCTCATTTCCTGGTTTCTTTTCCCTAACTATTTCCCTTCCAATATTTCCTTTATTCAGTTAGTCCTTTTTCTTCTTTTTCCTTTTTCCCTTTTCCTCTTTCTTCCAAAACAAACCTAGTTAGTAGGCTGTAGCTGATAGATCGCAGGTGAGAATTATGAAAAAATTAGGCTGCTTGGATGTGTATGGGGTTGAATTTGACCAACCCGTCCTATCGTTAACAAGACTAACCACCTAATATTTACGAACCGACACGAAGGAACGACCCCGGGGTGAGAGGAGGGACGACCTCGACCTGTTATCGGCTCCGCTATAAAGTACACTGACGTCATAAATCTAAGGACTCAGCTTGAGCCCCCCATTATATAAAGGGGATCCAAACCTTGTAATAGATAGATAACTTGTAATAGAAAGACTGATGCTCTCTCTAATATTTTATCTCCATATCATTCTCTACTTCTCTCTCTGTATCTCTTTCCTTTACTGCTATTATTGTTCCGATTATCGAAACGATCCTGGGGGTTATTATCTTCAACTACGATTTACCTCTTCATCTCTTTGACTGATTTGCTTAAAAAGGTTTAACATCTTTTGAGTCAAACAATTTGGCGCCGTCTGTGGGGATTTCGGTAGTTGAAATTGTAGTTCTCACCTGGGATATCAAAATCAATGATCTTTATCCTTAGCACTCCGTAGAAACCAGCGATGGCAGAGAAAGAAGCAAGGTTGAAGGCAATAGCAAATGTCTCAAACAACCTCTTAGACTCTCTCAACGAAGCTGGTAGAGAAGATACCGAGAATATAACACCAAGAGGTATATCGGAGGGAGAGATCTCACCCTCTATACTCGAGGATCCGATGATCTTACGCGAAAAAGGGACTTCAACGTCCACGGTGCAAGAAACACCACCAGTAGTACAAAAGCTGTTAGAGGAGTGGTTGATAAACGATCTAAACACCGTGCTTGAAAAATCCCCTCTAGGAAATATCGTAGATTCGCCGACGATAGAAGTCGCTGCTGTCACCGGCGAGCCAGGCACTGTACAAACAATCAACACTCGCACTACCACCATTGTAAGTGATGGTACACTCGTGATCATCCTAAAGAAAATGGAAGAAATGGAAAACGAGAATAAAATACTTCGTGACCAAATAAAAGAACACCAGGAAAGGGTTGACAAAATACCCGACGCCCCTAAGCTGCTGCAAAACGCGATATGGGAAGGTTTGTTGAGCAGTCGTACAGTGAGGAAGCTGCTCCCCACCCCATCCCGAAAACCTTTAAAATGCCACCATACTTGAGAATATACGACGGGACCACAGATCCAGAAGATCACCTGATTTATTATGTCACTGCGGTAAAAGACAACGACTTGTCAAAATAACAAGTGCCATCTGTGTTGTTGAAAAAGTTCGGTGAAACTCTGACAGGAGGAGTGTTGACTTGGTATTCTCAGTTACTAGTACGATCGATATCGACGTTCGAGGAAATGGCGGATAAATTCGCTACCGCTCTTGCAGGAGCAAAGAAGGCTGAAACTGGGGTCAACGATATCTTTGCCATTAGACAAACGGTGGGCGAAGGGCTCCGAGACTTTCCAGCCCGGTTCAACTGGGTAAGAACGGGACGGCCAAATGTGTCGGAAGGAATGGCGGTCGCAGCCTTCCAAAATGGATTAAGCAGAAGCGGATGAAAGGCAACCAAGAAGTTACTCAATAGATCATGAAGTACCCTCCCACCACATGTGAGGAAATCCATAACGCCTACTACACCGAAGTAAGAGCATATGAAGACGATCTCAACGGTCCAACCCAACGACTAACATCAGTATAGTCCGAGGTAAGGAGGGATTGACGTAGCGACGGACGAAGGGATTAGCTCCCGCGCTTCAATAGAGAAAGGCATCAGCCCTATGTCAGAAATCCTAATCCGCCTCCCCCGAGGCCTGAAGATGCTGTGTCACGACATATCGCGCCCCTTCGAAACAAAAAAGGTATGCCTAAATTATTATCTACTCATAACTTTTGTGTTTCCCATTTAGAAATAGTGTACACACTAGAGATCTGGGCACAAAGGTGCAGTGGCCACAAAAGATGAAATCGGACCCAAATGCAAGAAGGTCAAATGTTCTCTGCGAATTCCATAAGGAAAAAGGACACAAGACCGAAGATTTCATAGGTTTACGATAGGAGGTGGTTAGAATGCTGAACCAGGGATACCTGAAAGAACTGCTCAGCGACAAGGGAAAGGCCAACTTCGCCAGAGGACGCGACCTATCTCAAGGACCACCAAGACCACCGTCGCCGGCACATACCACACAAACGATTATCGGTGGTGGCGACGACTCGATGATCAACCACGTAAAGTTCGCCACCACGCATAAGCTGAAACGTATAATCACTCATGAACGGTATGATGGCTTCGAAGACAGTATCATCTTCGAAAAGTCAGATACCGATTGTTTGTCTTTCCTTCAACACGATGCTTTAGTCATAACATTACGCATCGCTGATACAGATGTGAAGAGAATTATGGTAGATGATGGAAACGATGCATGTATTATCCACTCGAGATTTCTCATGCGAATGAAGCTCGAGGATAAGATAATACCACGTTGTATAACACTAACGGGTTTTAATAATGCAGTAGAGGGGACGTCTGGAGAAATATCACTACTAGTCCTGACTGGGGGAGTTATGCTGGAAACTACGTTCCACGTCATGGACCAGGAACCGCCTATAATGCCATCATAGGATGCCCATGCATACACGCCATGCGAGCCGTCCCCTCAAACTTTTATCGGGTAATCAAGTTTCCTACCCCGTGGGTAATTTTCAGCATTCGAGGCGAGCCGCGCACCGCCCAGGAATGCTATCGGATCGCCCAAGATTGCACGTATACCAAGCAGTTAAAAGGGGCAAGCGCGGAGGCATAACAATCAGCCATGTCGGGAGTTAAAACCGACTCGCCAGCAGAAGTCATCATAGAGCCCGACGTTGTAGAGGCTTGCAAAGAAACTATTAAAGATCTCAACACGGTACACCTGGACGATGCCGACGATACAAAAAAGGCTTATATCGGACACAACCTCTCCGAGCCAGGTAAGTATCGTGAATTTTTGACTAACAATGCCGATCTATTTTCCTTTTCACACTCAGATATACCGGGGATTCCGAAAGACATCGCCACTTATAGGCTGAATGTCAATCCACTCTATCCGCTCGTACGACAGATAAGGAGGAAATTCAATGCCGCAATTAACGAGGCAGTCAATGAAGAAGTGGACAAATTACTGGCCAACGGCTCCATCAGAGAATCAAATACCCCCAATGGGTCGCTAATGTGGTCATGGTCAAAAAGAAAAATGGCAAGTGGAGAATGTGCGTGGATTTCATCGATCTGAACAAGGACATGTCCAAAAGATTCCTTTCCGTTGCCCCATATCGACCAACTGATCGACCCAACAGTGGGACACGAATTGCTGAGTTTCTTGGACGCCTACTCCAGTTACAACCAAATCCTAATGGCCGAGGAGGATCAAGAGAAAACATCTTTCATCACTCACCAAGGGACTTACTGCTATAAAGTGATGCCATTGGTACTCAAGAATGAGGGGGCCACATACCAGAGGTTAGTTACCAAGATGTTCAAGGAACAACTCAACAAGACAATGGAGGTCTATATCGACGACATCCTGGTGAAATCGGCAAAGAAAGAAGACCATATTGGTTATTTGAAAGAAGCCTTTGAGATATTAAAGCAGTACGGGATGAAACTGAATCCAAAAAATGCACCTTCGACGTGGCCTCAGGAAAATTTCTAGGTTTCATCGTGTCACAACGAGGCATCGAGGTCAAACCGGATTAGATCAAGGCCATAGACACGATACCTGAGGTACTGAACAACAAGAAACAGGTACAGAAGCTGACGGGGCGAATAGCCTCCCTATCAAGGTTCATTTAATGATCTTCGGACAGGCGCCACAAGTTCTTCAATGTACTGAAAAAGGATCATGGACTACAATGGAATGAAGAGTGCATCGACGCCTTGAGGAAACTGAAAGCATATCTGTCCTCACCACCACTACTCGTTAAGGCGGACCCAGGCGAGAGTCTGCTCGTATACCTAGCAGTATCCGAAGTCGCCGTCAGCACAGTCATGGTCCGCAAAAATAAAGGTACATAATCCCCCATTTACTATATTAGCAAAACCTTAATCGATGCCGAAAAAGGTACCCACACTTTGAAAAACTGGCTCTAGCACTAGTCGTAGCTTCACGAAAGCTTAGACCTTATTTTCAATGTCACCCCATAAAGGTACAACATTTCCCCTAAGGGGCATCCTGCATAAACCCGAGCTCTCAGGCAGGCTCGCCAGATGGTCCATAGAGCTCAGTGAGCACTACATAACGTATCACCCGCGAACCGCCATTAAGTCACAGGTACTCGCCGACTTTGTCACCGATTTCAGTGCGGATATTCTGCCGGAAGCGGAACAAGAGGCCCTTCGTGCCTCCACTATCACTGACATTTACACCCTCTACACTGACGGAGCCTCGAATGCCTCGGGATCGGGACTGGGACTCGTCCTCGAAGTCCCTACAGGAGAAGTAGTTCTCCAGTCCATACGATGTCCCGAGATGACTAACAACGAGGCTAAGTACGAGGCTGTGGTTGCAGGTATAAAGCAAGCACTCAAGTACGGAGCCCGACGACTCATCCTCCACTGCGACTCAGCTCGTCGTAAATCAAGTCACCGGGACTTTCCAAATTAAAGAACAAAGACTACAAAAGTATCAATCAGCCGATGGCCTAGCCAAGCTAGTCGCAGCCACCAAAAAAATCAACAAAGGAAACGTGGTCACTCTCCTCCATTCGGCCATAGATCACGTCGAGGTATTTTCGTTGAACTTAATCTGGGACTGGCGTAACTTCTTTGTATCCTATCTGCAGGACGGAACGCTCCTGCAAGACAAAAAAGAAGCCAAGAAGCTCCGAGTGCAAGCCGCCCGATACAGCCTGGTAAATCACGACCTCTACAAAAGAACTATAGGTGGCCCCCTCGCTAAGTACCTGGGACCCTACCAAACAAGACAAGTATTGGAGGAGGTGCACGAGGGCCATTGCGGTGCCCATATTGGGAACCGCACCCTCGTACGAGGCCTCATCCGCACGTCTATTACTGGCCTACTATGAAAAAAAAAGCAACAGTCTACGTCCAGATAAGCGAGCAGTGTCAAAAATATGCCCCCATGATACATCAAGCGGGAGAACTCCTCCATTCAGTCACTTTGCCATGGCTCTTCATAAAATTGGGGATGGACATAATCGGCCCCCTGCCAGCTGGGCGAGGAAAGGTACGTTTCCTTTTAGTTTTAACTGACTATTTCTCCAAATGGGTGGAAGCAGGTGCGTACGCCCAAATACGCGAACAGGAGGTCATCGCTTTTATATAGAAAAATGTTATATGTCGTTTCGGCATCCCCAAAGAAATCAGCTGCGACAATGGGCCTCAGTTTATCGGAAAGAAAATGACCGAGTTCTTTAAAAAATGGCACATCAAGCGGATACTCTCCACTTCGTACCACCCAGCTGCCAACGGTCAAGCCGAGTCTTCCAACAAAGTAATATTTAAATATTGAAAAAGAAGCTCGAGGAAGCTAAAGGGTTATGGCCCGAATTACTGCCTGAAGTACTATGGGCATACCAAACAACGCCAAAGTCCAGCACGAGAGAAACGACATATTCACTAGTCTATGGAACCAATGTAGTTATACCCGTAGATATCGGGGAGCCAAGTCTGAGATACTCCCATGACAACGGGGCAGGTAACGATGAAAATAGGTTACAAGACCTAGATGAAGTCGAAGAGAAAAGAGACATGGCCCACATAAGAATGATAGACCAAAAACAGCAGGTAGAGAGATACTACAACAGAAAAGCCAAAGTAAGATCACTCAAAGTTGGTAATTACATCCTCAAGGCCAAAACACTGGCATCGAAAGACCCAAACGAGGGAAAGCTAGGAGCCAACTGGGACAGACCGTATAAAATCACAGCAGCCGCAAATAAGGGAGCATTCTAACTGGAAACTATAGAGGGAAAACCACTCCAAAACAACTGGAACGTCGCTCACCTCAAGTACTTCCACTTTAAGAGGCGTCTCCTAAGTCGTACTCTTTTTCCCTCACCTGAGTTTTGTCCCAATTGGGTTTTATCATGGAGGGTTTTAACGAGGCAGCGAAGGGGATGCCCCGTGGATCACAAGCGCAATTCATCACCTTAGTCCATCAACACAGTATCTAAACCAAAGTAATGAAGGGACTACCCCAGTCAATCTCTATTATATATGCAGAAGTCGATCTCCATTGTATGAATAGAAGTCAATCTCCATTGTATAAACAAAAATCTCCATTATGTGAACAAAAGTGTCGATCTCCATTGAGTAAACAAAAATCTCCACGATATGAACAAAAGTCGAATCTCCATCGAAACATCTTAACGGCTAAGGCCATCAACATGGTTCAACCTCATTCGAACCACGACGGATGTTACCTCGACGACAGTCGAAGCAACATCCTAACGGCTAAGGCCATTGACATTGTTCGACCTCGTTCGAACCACGACAGGCGTTACTTCAACGACAGTCGAAACAACATCATAACGGCTAAGGCCATCGACATTGTTCGACCTCTTCGAACCACGACGGATATTACCTCAATGACAGTCGAAGCAACATCCTAATGGCTAAGGCCATCGACATTGTTCAACCTCGTTTGAACCATGACGGATGTTAGCTCAACGACAGTCGAAGCAACATCCTAACGGCTAAGGCCATCGACATTGTTCGACCTCATTCAAACCACGATGGACGTTACGTCGATGACAGTCGAAACAATTTCTTAACAGCTAAGGCCACCCACATTGTTCGACCTCGTTCGAACCACGACGGACGTAACGTCGATGACAGTCGAAACAATATCTTAACGGATAAGACCATCCACATTGTTCAACCTCGTTCGAACCAAGACGGATGTTACTTCGACGACAGTCGAAACAACATCTTAACGGCTAAGGCCATCGACATTGTTCGACCTCGTCCAAACCATGACAGATGTTACCTCGACGACAGTCGAAGCAACATTCTAACAGATAAGGCCATCGACATAGTTCGACTTTGTTCGAACCACGATGGATGTTACCTCGATGACAGTCGAAGCAACATCCCAACGGCTAAGGCTATTGTTATTGCTCGACCTCGTTCGAACCATGATGGATGTTACCTCAACGACAATCGAAGCAACATCCTGACGAACAAGTCCAACATCACTTCGATCTCATTCGAACCACGACGAAATCTCCTAAAAGGCAATATCCGCGAAGGGTAAGTATAAAACTAAAACAATAAAAGGGAGAAGCAACAAACAGACGAAGCGACAAAAATAAAAGTTTATATTACAATAAAAATTATATACAATCGTCCACATGGATAGATTTTAGTGCACCACACAACCAAAGAAGATGCGGAAGCAAAAGCAAACAAGCTTAAACTAGCTACCACCCCCTGTGAGATAAGTGTCCTCATACCATGCGTCCGAGTCAAGGCAATCGACGTCCTCCGAAGCAACATCCTCCCCATCGGGAGATTTGGGGTAATACCCACATGATTCACGAGCTACGTGCACTTCCTATCGCACCGCTTGAACCTCCGCCTCCGTAGTTCGACCCTCTGCATGTAAAGCTCTGAATATATCAAGCTGAGCCTCTGCATAGACCCATATTTCATAAGCACTACGAAGTGGGCCCCGACCAAATAGTGGATGAGACGAGGAGGGCTTAGAATGGCATCCCACTTCCTCAGGCCTCGGAGGGGCGACTTGCCTCTGCAAAACGACCAATTTGTCTGCATTAGCACTATGCTAGCCTTTAAGTCTGTCGATTTCTTCCATTCTTACACCGAGCTCAGCGGTCAGACCTGCTACCCTCTGCTGTAAGTCAGCATTCTCTGCAACCACCCCTCGATTTAGTTCGAGTTCGTCATCCTTTGCCTAAGGAGAGCCTCCAACTTACTGTTACGAGCAACGACCCTCACAAGCTCCCCGTCCATCTACTCCAGCTCCACCCCCTATGTTCTAACTGGGCCTACCTCTCCTTAAGCCCTTCGCATAATACTTGGAACTCAGGGTCCTGTCAATAGAGGTCAACCACTGCTTGGTGCTTAGAACGACATTTTCGATACTTCCTCAACACCTTCTTATAGAGGTCCATCCTCTTCCGCTCACGATGGTCTCTCTCCACCTCCATGACGAGGGTCTAAAAAAACAAACAAAGCAAGGTTAAGCATATTTCCGTACCCATCCTATAATGAGCAAAGAAGAAAACAGTGAGGTGATGAAACCTACCTATAAAGCCATGCCGGCAACCTTCCGAGATGCTCCACATCTTCATCGTCCTGAGCACCCCACTCTCAGGGGAGGCGCACAACAGGGTAAGTGACGATGCGACCTGCTCACTATTCAGCAATAAATTGCAATCCCTAGGGATTGTTATTTGACGGGCATATCCACCCGTCGCCGCCTCCACTTGGGTATGACAACCCAAAAACCCATTTACGTCCTCAGGGGCAACGTTGGAACCTAATTCATTGGCTTCCACGCTAGGCCCACCAACATTAGTTGATGAACCCATTAGCGGGATGAACTGAACTAACCCTTGGGTTGACTCTCTCCTCATGTACCGACCTCCCCGATCGAATAGCATCGGCCATAAAAATAGGCATCGAGGCCATCCGAGATGTTCTACCATTATCAGCTTCAGCAGCCACCCCTTTCCCCAGCTCTAGTCTTCTCCTTTTCCTTTCCGGCGGCTCCTCACCATGAGGAGATTCGTCGGCGGGCTGTGAAGCCGGTGTCAACAAAGTCGGCTCCTCTATGGTCACAGCTGCGGACGTAGCTCCAGGATGGGGTGTAAGAGAATGAACTTCGCAAACAGACTCGCATAGAATATCTTGAGCATCCGCAGCGGTAATAGGACACACAGAATCAGGGGCTGTCGCCTTCTTCCTAGAAGCTCCTCGACCTATTACCACGAAATCACGGTTAGGTAAGGTCGTCTAACCAACAAAGAAAAATTAGAAGTTTACCTGTAGAAACTTAAGGGCCATAGCATTGCACGAAGGCAGTCCAAGTTCGGGTTTCCTCCGCGTGAGGCAGTAGGCCGGCGACCCAGCTCCTTAGCCCAACAACGGGTTGGGGCGAACGAGCCATGGCTGTAATATAAAAGTTAGAACTACGATAACAACGTGCAATAGAGAACTTGATGAGCTACGACACTTACGTGTTTTGTTCCATCTTTCTGGAAATCTGGTGGCGTTGGAGACCATATGCTCGGTCCTGACAAAGAAATATTTGTGCCAGAATTTACGGCTTGGTCGGTCGTCGGTTTCCACCACCAATCCCTTCGTACCATACATCATTAAGTTCACCATGGTCCCTCTAAGGAAACCGGCTGTGAATAAGTGCAAGAGACGATGGATGGAGATGCTACATCCGTCCAACGCTGCATATTTAGTCAATAGCAGCAACACTTTAAGTGTATACGACGTAAGCTGAGCTGGGCAGATATGGTAGAATCTGCAGAACTCCTCCGCCAAGGGAAAAAGGGGAAAATCATAGCCTATCATGAAGGGGTACTCATTAAAGGCACAATAGCCCGGCCTGTGAACGTCGACGCGATCTTCCCCCGCCGGGACCATCTCTACGTGATCTAGAATACCATATTTTGCGTGGAGGTCATCCAAGTGGTTCTGTCCCATCTCAGAACGCACTGCAGCAAGAACTGCAGAATCCTTATTGAAATCACACCGAGGTAGAGAATGCCTCGGTAACAGAGCTTCCACCGTGAGAGGACTAATATCCTCTTCCACTTTCACCTCCCCGCCATTGGACGAGAGCGGTGCCTTAGATGGAACTAGCTCGGGAAACTTTTCTTTGGTGCGGCGAGACTTGGGAATATTTTCATTCGAAAAAGATCACACGAAAAAAAATGAAGGAGAAGAAAAATCTATGGTCAAGAACAGAGAGTACAGAAACACGAGAATCAACAGAAGAGGACTGGGAAATTCTTAGGGATGACCAAAGTTTTCCAACGAAATTAAACCCTCCCCCTATTTATAGGGTTGGGTGGCACCAGAATCGAGGCGTCAGATTTCAAATCAACGCGGGAAATCAAGCGCCAAAGCATCAGTTTTTTTGCCTCGAGAATACGCATAATGATGACGCATGTGAACGGTAACGTCATCCAAGGCGGAACGTTCTACTTCAACGTTCTGACAGGAATGATTGCTGTTTTACACAGGTCATATCGTGTCAAGTCAATAAGTCAAACTCTCCCTGACAGACGCGTTGATTCCGCCTATCGAGGACGCATCCCGTTGTGACCTCGACGAGCGGAGGGACTAACTGTATGGGCTCGAATTTGACCAACCACGTCCTACCGTTAACATGACAAACCACCTAATGTTTACGAGCCGATGTGAAGGAATGACTCCGGGGTGAGAGAAGGGACGACCTCGACCTGTTATCGGCTACGCTATAAAGTACACTGACGTCATCACTCTAAGGACTCAGCTTGAGCCCCCCATTATATAAAGGGGATCTGAACCTTGTAATAGATAGATAACTTGTAATAGAAAGACTGATTCTCTCTCTAATATTTTATCTCCTTATCATTCTCTACTTCTCTCTCTCTATCTCTTTCCTTTACTGCTATTATTGTTCCGATTATCGAAACAATCCTGGGGGTTATTATCTGCAACTACGATTTACCCATTCATCTCTTTGATTGATTTGCTTAAAAAAGGTTTAACATCTTTTAAGTCAACCAGGATGGAAGAACAAGATGTTTAAAGTGAATATTTTTTTGTCTTTAATTGAACTTGTCGATGTCATTTGGTGAAATTATTCTTTTGAATGTATGTTT